>PNEQ01131370.1:8221-67210 GCA_003012365.1 Medauroidea extradentata
GATTCGGAAAATGGTCATACAGTAGGCAGTGAGTTATGTTCAGAATTATTTTTCAATACTTTTTGGCTGTTATACACTACATACCTTACAAACGACAAACAGTTTATAAGGAAAATAAAGTATTAATTTCACACACACACGCACTTATATGCAGTGAAATATTAATCAGCAAGCTGAACATTTGTGTTCCTTTTTTTTCACTTTTGCTTCCTTCCACCCACTCTTCACTGCATTTCTTCTCCCCCACCGCCTTCCCTTTGCTGCCCACCCCCCCGCATTCCACTCCCTTTGTTGTGGACACTGAACTGCTTGCCTTGGCATCCTCAAGGATAGGGTTGTGGTGGCAACGTTTATGAAGACACGCACGTTGTCTTCTCAGCAAGCCGAAATACACAGCTAGTTCATAAACAAACTTGTTGTCTATTTCAGTTAGCAATCCGTGTCTGATTTTGGTTTCGTTGTTTTTTCAACTTATAAGTAAATAAAATGTGATTCTCGTGACGCGCATTTCCAGCTTCAGGGTATAGGACACATGCAGCTTTCATTTACAATGAAAAAACTAAGCAAGGGACTTTGCTAAATTTTATTTCGAGTGCCAACAAAAGACTGTGTTTAGAAACAACTGAAGGGGAAGGTGCAGAAACAGAAGACTTGCGGCTGCATTCCGAAACAAGACAGCCAGAGTCCAGCCAATGTTTGTCAGCCAGCTGAACCAAAACCAGGTACTTCATTTAATATTCACGACACTCAACTGTCAATGTGTGTTAAACTGTCAGTTATGTGGTTTGAATGTTATATTTAATTCTGTTGTTTGAAATATGAGCGCATTTATATTTTTAGTTATATAATTTTTTTTGTTATATACTTTTATTGGCTTAAATCTATTGAGTGTACACCCCTGCATTAGCAGGTTATAGATTAGGTGTAAATAAATGGAAAAAAAGTAAATGCATCTTTATGATGGAGTACATTAAGTTGGCGCTATTTTAAGCATACATAATCTGTGTGTTATGTCCATGACATGTTTGATAAACAAATAACACTACATTTTAAGAGGTAACTTTTTTTTTACAACATATCCCCCTCCGAAAAAAATTTCTGCGTCCGCCCCTGGTGTACTGTGAACATAAAACAAGAAAGTTGCCCAGCGAGTGTTATGATAAGGAATGTGTCAATAGATTCTTCGTATTTGGTCTACAGAAAGACTGATATAATTTTAAAAAGTATTATAATGAATACATTTGTAACATACAGGAGGTATGGATTGGTTATAACATTTGCTGTTTGTACCTCAGCAATGTTTTGTATTACATATTTTACTGTTTATTTCATGGTATTTTGTTTTTACTGCAAGTGCAGCCAGTACTTTACCTTACATAACAATATATTTTTTTTGTTACGATTGGTCCAAATTTGAAAACTGCCATGTTTAAAAATACATATCATACTTAGGTTCTATAAAAATTATTTTAAATAAAATTAAACTGCAAAAATTTTAATGAAAATATTTTTCTCAAAAAATTCATATGACAAACTAAAAACGGTAACTTATGCAGTTTACTGTGGAACATCTGTAATGCAAATCTGAAGGCACCTAGATTGAAGTATTTTGTTATAACGAGGTTTGTATTCACTGAACTTTTAAGGGGTATAGATCCCTCTCGAATGAGATTTACGACTTTTCTAATAAATCAAGGAATAAAAATTTTGCCTTGCGTTTTTCTTGTCGATAAGGCATATTTTATGGTTCCATTTACTTTTTGGAGATCATAGGACATGATTTCTGTTAGTTTTTTGGCCCCTGTAGTTGCACCTGTAATTAAATCACTTTTCTTGCCAGCTGTTTTATGTTGCAAAATAATGAAGGAATTAAGGTTCCAACAATTTCAAAAAATTAATTAAGTTTGCATCTATGCCCTGTAGTGGCAAACAATTTGTTACATCCACCGAAACAGAAGTTGTTGAGAAGAAAATTGGATAAATCCAAAGCGGTATGGATCAATACGCCTTAACTACGATTGTAGAACTGGTCTTGCGTTGTGAGAATTAGTAAAAAAATTACATACATCATTCTTACTAAAATGAGTAAATGTTTAGAAAAAATTCACAAGTCAGGCAATTGACTGATGTTAAAATTTTAAGAGTTTGTGTTCATACAACACAATTTTATTTTATTGAAATGTCAGCAGCACAACTATTTTTTTTCAACAGTATTGCAGACAACTGTCCATTTAAGCAATAAAATTTGTCTTCTAAAAGTTACTAATAAATTCTGACTGAATAAGTTGGTTGTTGCATATTCAACTATCCCTTAAATATTGCTGCTGATATTGCTAAAATGCATATTTATATTGAATTCTTAAAGCAATACATTCTAAATCATATAGGCTATGCCTGTGCCTTTCGCAGTGTCTAAAGTCAATTAGGAGCATGTTCACTACATACTGTACATTTGTGGTGCTACAGAAAATCGCTGAATCTAATTTGTGTGTGTTTAACCTTACATCTTGGGTTTACTGATGTGATTGCGAGGATGTTGCCATGGAAGAAAATGGGAGGAGGAATGGAAGGAAAGAGTCTGGTATGTGGGTGGCCAGAGAATATACCATTAATAGCTCCTGTAAACAGACGAGAAAGGTGAAAGGTGAATGGGTGTAAACATGAGCTGCACAGCACTTGCCAAGAGAAACGCAATGTCTCGCAATTATAAAAATTTTAAGAAAAATTTTAAACCAATTTTTTTTTAAATTCTTGACTTTTTAACCCCAAATTTTTTACTATTCTTGAGAAATGGATTATTACTTCAAAGGGACTGCTATTTCAGAGATTGGTACAATTGACAGTTGACTGTACCTAAAAATTTCGGAAAAATCAGTTGGCAGTTTCTTACAGATATAACAATGGTAGTATGAGGGTTACCAAGACTATTATGCACCTTGAGGATTCTGTCAAACATTGGCTTTTTTTTTACTTCCTATACCGTAAGTTAATTTGATAATTGTTAGTGTCGTAATACTATACAAAGACTTACGCTCAATATAAGCAATTAGCAGGGTTTGGGGTAAAATGTTCACTTATGCTACATGACTAGTACATCATAGTTCAATTCAAGTGACAAAGATCCCAACATAACTGAGACTTTAGTTGACGAGATGTGCGAGACTGCATACCAACTCCTGTACAGCAAGCCGTCACAAACACAACACAAAGCATAGAGCCATACATATTGTTATAGATCACAACTAAATGCCTACAAAACACTTGAGTCAATAAGCAACTTAATGATGTCGAAATCCTTGCAGTGAAACATTTTTTGAGAGGCGTATTCACACAGATAATGGTTGGCTGGTATCTACAAAACATTACATAAAATATACATTAATTATGATATTGAGCAAATTACTAGAATACTCAAGTGTCAATAAAATTTCGAACTAGGCATCATAATTTTATGGGAATTTTTTCTAAGCAGATATTCTATTAGTGGACGTCTATACAGCACTAGTCAGTAGTATGCCTTGCTTTGACATAAAAAAATTAAAACTGTTCATAGAAAAATAAGGGTTTAAAACTAAAAATCTATAAAAATGGAAAGCTTTAATTTTTATAACTCAACTTTATAATAACCAAAATTTAAAAATGTGTTTTGATTTGAAAATAATTTTACTATCTGATATCCTCATATGCAGAAGTTTACTGATGTTCAAATAAAAAGACAAATATTTTGGAAATTATGTTATTATACAGCCCTGGATATTACTACACTGATAATAATAAAAAAACATTTTTTATATATTTATAGGTGTGGTTTTAAGTTATTTTAAAAAAACATTTTAAAATTTTTTACTTCAAAACCATGTAGACCACTGACTAGTGCTGTGTAAAGAGACTTCCACTAATAAAATATCTCCTTGGCAAAAAAAAAGTATTATTGAATTATGACGAGTAGTCCAGACTTTATCGACAATTGAGTATTAGTTACTTGCTCGAAGTCTTGCTTTACCATGCCCCTTAATGCACATATTGAATTTGCTTTGCAAATTTTTGCTACAACTACTAAAACACAATGTTTGTAGATTAGGTGTATAGGCGATGTGAAGTAAGATCTACCATGCACATGTTGGAAATTGATAAACAGAACACGACTTCAGAATTACAGCCCGCAAAGAACATTAGTCTATTATGAAAATACATACATAACTTTGATGAAGGGCTACACTAAGGTGCAAAACTGTTGCATGATAGCAATTATTTTTGTTAGTTTTATTTCTTACAGTAATATTTTCTAGTTCTAAATGTAACTGTATCATTTAATGAGGTAATTAGGACCAAGAACATCAAGTCACAACAAAGGGTGGCAGCAAGGGGGCAGCTATTCATTCTTTAACAATACCTACTTTTTCCTCATATTATCTACAATGTCTAGAAGTTTGCCAGAAATACCCTGTGACAAAGTGAATGTAACAATATGGAGATCTAGAGAGCAAACATTGTCTCTACAGTGGTGCATTTACAAAGAAACTTTTTATTACACCAAAATTTGATGCCTCTATTTTCAATGCACCAGATTAGGAATGTAGGTAACATGTTTAGTCACAAATGTGGCAAACACTAAGCATACTATCTAGATAAGCTAATTTTTTTTTTAAAATCCTTGGCAACAGGTGAACAATAACTAGATGATTTCAAAGGCAAACTTTTTTGTGTCGATTTACATGCCACATTTTCTTAAACTAGGACAAATTAGATTTCTTAGCATACAATTAATAATGTCTACGAGGTTGGTCAAGAAGTTTTCAAGGCTAAACAGAAGACATAATTTATGGTAGTTTAAATTTCAATTGCAGGGAAAATAAAATAATGAAGAGTGTTTTATCTGGCAAATTATGAAGTATAATGAAAAATTTATCATTTACTTTAAAAAATTTACATTTTCATAACAGTTTTAAATAGCTGCACTACTAAGGCTTTATGAATCCTGATATCCTTGGTACCTTAAAATATCTCACTGAAAAATAATAGAAGATAAGTTATAGTGTGATGTCTTTACATCAACTTATTATACAGGAAGAAAGATACAATCATCTTAGGTTGCTGTAATATTAAATTGTTTGCTATTGTCAAGAAGTCTATATTGTAGCATTCAAAGAATACTAATTTTTTCGTGTGTACATTACGTAGTTTTTGTAAATAATCAAGCATTATTTCCATCAACTTTGAACGACTTTTGGAAATACAGTAGAACCCTGTTATGTTTCTCAAGGGACCGAAAAAACGTTTACATTATAAATAGGGAAACATTATAAGAGGGTAATTTCCTATTACAAATCAGTTTTAGGGACCAAATGAAGGTAGCATTATAACCAGGAAAATGTTATAAATGGGAACACTATAACAAGGTTCTACTGTATAGTGTTGAAGGTTTATAGTTAATGATTATATAAAATATAGTTGGACATTTAACTGTAAGCACCTCAAATTTTGAAGGTGTCTGTCTTAAGACACTGTATCGAAGTAGTGCAGTGAATTAAGCCTTAGTTAAAAACACTTTGAATTAGTTAGCTACATAAATGTACAATTTATATTATAATCTTGATTTATTTCCACAATTTATCCAGCAATACTTCTGTATATCACACACGTCCATGCAATCCTTATTGAAAATCACTCAGCTATTTATAAACCACGAACTATCAATCACAATGTTAAATTCATACAAAAATTTACTTAATCCTGCTAATGCAACAAGCATATGGTATCATAACAAACGCAATGAAGTTTTGCTTCGGAGTTAAATATGACTGTATTATTAACACACCTTATCTTGTACTTGATGGCCAGTCTAATGGTGACTTTAGCCAAATATTAGAAGCTATCCTTTTTTTATTACAGTCTTTCTACTTAATGTAACTATATTACAGTTTACGGCTGTTACTTTATTGCCAGAAAAGACTTAATTTTAACTACACTACAGATGCTATTATTACACTATAATATTTCACTGACAAGCTAAAATGTATATAAGGCCGGTTTTTTAACTGCTCGGTTTGTCTTAACAAATACTGTAACCTACAACAATTAATTAGGGTAGCATGTATCTCTTACACAGCCAAATTATTCCATTTACAGTATTTCTCCCACATTTACTTTGGTCCCATGTAAAGTTGCACACATTTTCATACCTTTCTGTATTCTTCAACATCTGTTCCTAGTAATTTTGTGGGTTTAAATGAAGGACGGAATACCAGGGAGGGAGAGGGAGAGAGAAGGCAGCAGTGTTGTGGAAAAAGGTTATTAATGGGGTGGTGGCGGCAGATAAAAGATGGTAGTGTTGAAGCGTGGTGTTTGGTGTGTGTGTGTATGTTATGTCCATGTACATGTGCGTGCCAATTGCTAATCTACACTTACATCTAAGAATGGAATATGAATTAGTATCTTACCTGAACAAGAAGCCCTGAAGTACAATGTAACAACTATAGGCTATGCTATGATATTCTGTTGCCTGTGTATCAGTTTGTATAAATTTTTTACTAAAAGTCCTTTCAGAATAACAGTTACACATTCTTAAAATCGTCTGAGCACAGATTATCATCCTCACTAGATGGAAAATACCTACAAAATATATCCAACTATGCTTTGAAATTTTTTATTTTTTTATTTTTACAAATGTTACTTATGTCTGTTACATAGTTACGGTTATAAATTAGACACAAGATCATTTCAAATGTATTGGTGGGTCTACATACAAAATGCATTTATGTTGCACACATAAACGAAAAAAATGGACATGTTCAGCAAGACTCTGTTGTTTAAACATCACAAAAGACATAATCAGAGAGCCCTCAGAATACAGCTTGACCAGCTTTTGAAAGTACAGTACAACTACATGTGTGGTATCTGTAATGCCACATTTGTAGTATTAATGCAAATCCTAACATTGCTTACACTTAGACAGTCAAATATATCTATCTTAATTGTGTAATTGGTTGAAAACACACGTCAGGAACAATTGTTCTTTTTTTTTTGTATCTGAGTCTCTTGTTACCAGTGGTCCTATAAGAGAAGAATTATGGGAGAAACAAAGAACATGAAATTTATATGCTGAGTGAAATGAAAATGGCAGTATAGCCTGCCACATGAGCACATTACACTTGTAGTAGACCCTGGATACAAACTATTCTTCAACAAGCACTGATGATGCAATGAATGTTCTCACAACAAACAAGATGTAGGTTACACATTATATTCATTGTTTCAAGTCCTCTTTCACACTGTGTTGTTTCAACTGGTCTGAAACATCTTTAAGCGCATGAGGGTGTTGCTTCTTGACACTTTTCGCAATCACCCGTTTTTGATGATCCAGCTGTGGAAACAAATCTGTAACAAACATAGAAACATGTGGAACTATATTGTCGAGTGCTGTAAGCAATGCTGTTAAAAAAGAAGCCTATGTATTCAATGTAATTTTCTGTGCTTGATGTGTGGAGACACGGGAATGACAAAGTACAGATTGCCACCAATAAACACATTTCTTTTCACTGCATGTTAAAGCCTGCGTGCAGTGCTTTCATACCACAACGGAGCATCCTGTATCCGTTATTTTGCTAACCAAAACTTTTATCAACCATATGTAATCTGAGGAGTGAAAAAATACAAGGAGCCCACCGAAAGATTAAATTCCAATTGTGGCACCGGTGCCGTTCCCGCTCAGTCTAGATGGCACATGTAGACTTGACACAACTGGTTGATAAGTGTTGTGCAGTAACAGTGTTAGTCTCCTTTAAAATGTGCTAGCGTTGCGGAGTGCGACTATCTACAGATAATGTCCATCAAATATAAACTTCCTAGTGGTGGCGACAAGTCAAGAGACAGCAAACAAAGGAAGGTCGAGATACAAAAAAACTTGATGCCAGTACACCTATCAGTTTAGCATATGTCTGCATAATTTATGACACAAACAGACGAATCAGCATCGTAAATTTTATTCTGACGGTAATGTAACGAAAGTAATAGAACCCAGAAATAAATGCATTTAAAGGGTGCAGGCTACCTGAGTGCTCTAGGCTGAGAAGCATCAGAGTTGTTACAGCAACCAGAAAGCGCGCATCAAATGCTGCATCGCCACGAGCCTAGTGCTGAGCTAGCGAGTAAGAATCCTGCTGAACCATTTTTACTACGGGACACTTCAAGCTGTGAAGATATAATTTTGCTGGTATTAGGTCTGTAGTAACGTTCAGCGCACTTTTCTATGTTTTGCATACATATGGTTAGTACATCTATGTTGGAGGGTTTTGAAACAGTGTTTTTAATGAGCATGTTGGCTAAAAAATGACATTTTGCCTGTGTCCGAAGTGTCTTTTCTTTTCGTACATTGGCACAATGGGCACATACGGAATTTAAAAAACTAATTTACGAACATGATGAAATGCATTTGACACAGGCACGTATAATTTCATGCAGCAGATTTAAAAACAATGTGAATGTGTGGTATCAATGCCGAATATAGTGCCACCTCTAAATTTAATTTTGTATATCCCGTTGACCATTCCACTTAAGAAACAAAACATGTGATGGTAACAAAAACCAAATATCTGTGCACGTCAGACAACATGCATTTGTGTTTATCTCGCTCGGAGTCGGCTCCCTCTCGTTTGTGAGTCAGCTTACTCCAGTGTATTCTTCATAAGGTTACTACCACCGCTGGCTGCAGCTGTCCCCTGTCAATACTCTACTGCACCTCAACTCCTTCACGACATGCAATCCAACCCCTTCACGACACAAGATGGAAAAGTTATACCATGAATAAGTTTAACATTTGTGACATTTCAGCATTGCTGTGAATTGTTCAATGTATTATTTTAATATGCTATGTTTATACATTCTGACAGAAAACATTATCTTGCCAGAGCGGACTCGTTGCGCACTGTAAAAAATGCTGCTTGATAATCTTGGCTATCAACCATATCAATGAACTCCAGTTATTCAAAACTTTCTGTTATCCAAAATGGTTCAAGACCCGGCCATTTCAGATACAGTGTGCTCCACTGTAGTATGTTTCCAATTGGGCTTTAAGCATCAACTCTTAAGAGTTTATTTGTCTATAGTATGTAGCAGAGGCCCACATATGCGTCTACTTTTGTGTTTTATAAATCAATGGTCGAGTTACAGCAGTCCCAACAAGCAGTTTTTAGTCATTCTGGGGGCCCCAAAGTTATGTTTCTGATACGCATGCAGCATTTTTAAAGTTTGAAGTGTGGGAATAAGTTTAATGGTTTCTCGTAGAAAGGCACAAGCATGACATGCTACATCCACGTATGTAAGGCCACTTAACAAACACATCTCTTCTTAAAACTGTTGCACATAAAATGGTACAGTATGTTTTTATCCACAACCATATTACATAAAAAAATTATTACTTTGGTGTTTGAAAAATATTCTCAAGGTGGGAAGAAAATATTTCCATTTGGCAAAAAGGAATGAACTGAGTGCAAGTGTGAAGCACTTGGTATAGAGTCTTGGCAAGAAATGAGCGACGCAGCAATTAGCAAGGCAACTTGCTGCTGATAAAAAAACTGTGAGCAACACATGTGCCCGAAAAACGATGGTGCAAACGTTAGTCTAAGTCAGCCAAACCATTCTCAGGTCCAGGCCTAGGAGTGGTAAACCACTTCAAAAAAGGGGAGAAAAGAGACTAAAATGCCAAAAAATATATTAAACAAAGACTAAAAGAGACTAAAAAGAGGCCAATTTATTAAATTTAGGCTATCAAATGTATGAAAGTCCCGTGCTTTTGTTTTAAACAGTTCAGAAAAGAAAAAGGTGCGTGTGCGAGAGAATTAATAAAATTACATTTACTGTATTCATTTTAAACAAATTTGAGTAGGCTACAGCTACAGCCTAGTGAGTATGTGCATTTGCGTGCATGTTTGAGCAAGTGCATGAGCTTGAGCTACATAAACAAACAGAAACATTTGGCATTTTATACATTTTATTATCTGTGGTTAGGGTGTTTTAAAGCTGTACCTTATGAATTATTTAAATATGAATTGGACAAAAAAATACGGCATAAATATTTTTAATAAAATAAATTTTTCACTGTAATAGAACCATTTGGGTAACTTTGTGATTAGGATAGATTTGAGCCACCAACTTAACTGCTTTTCGACTTGCACAGAATCTAGATTTTCTGCACAATATAGTAATCTCTTTATAAATATCTAAAATGAGAAATTAACAAGAGGATACAAAAGTGTGAATTCATATAAAATGAAAATGGTACAAAGTTACCCTGAATGACTGTAACTATACTCCAATTTTGACACTGTGGTGCTACCTAAACTCTTTGGCAAGAACAAAATTTTGTTACATTGCCGTAAAATATCAAAATGGGACAATTGTATTATCATTAAAATGAAAAGTGAAATTAAAATCACTTAAGAATTCTTTGGTTTTTTAACAAGAAAGGATGTAATCTAAGAGTTTTTTCTTTTTTCTACAATTTTTTGAAGACTTTGGACTTCTTTAAGTTTTTGCTACTCAGATTCATGCAAAGTTTTAACACCCTCCAACATGCTCTGCGCGAAACTAACTTCCTGCAAAATTGCCAATTTGTATTTCCTTCTTTAATTGTTAATTTGCTTCTTTAAACAGGCAACCAAACGCTTCTGAACTTTTAGCTTGATCCTTCTTCGCCTGCAATATCTAACTTTCTATTTCTGATATTTTCCCCTTAGACTCTTCCACTTGTTTAACCTTTTCTTCTGATACTTTAGCAAAGTTTTTCTCTTCCTGCTACATTTTAATTTCTTCTTCTTTAAGTCTCTTTTCCTCTTCTAAGTGCTGTATGAAATGCTCATGTGCACTCTGTCCCATGCTAATCAGTTTTGATGTAATCGGAACCAGTTATAGTTTGTTTCCGAATGTTTTCAAAGTATCTTTAGCAATCAGAATTGCACTTAACGTTCGCTCACAAGTGGAAGCCCTATCCTCCGTCAAAGCCCTTCTTGACACAGAAAAACGTCATTCGAGTTCTGCATTCTCGTGTGACTGAACCAATACACTCTTGATAACTTTTGCCAATTCTTGATACTTACTTTAAACTGCGACATTAGTTTCCTTGAAAATTCCATTCCAAAATTGATCAATCCTTCGATCAAAAGCTGGTCTGATCTCCAGTTGTAACATCTTCAATTCGTCAATAAGAACCTCTTTTCTTATATTAATGGGTCTATATCTGCGCAGGTTTTAGAATACTGTACAAAAGAAAGGTTTAAACACCCGAGAGTTTCAACCAAATCACAAAAATATTTTATTGGGTTTTCAGTAAGGTATTTACATGCAGCAACATAATGCTCCTTAACAATATTCATGAGCACCAAAAACTCATTTTCTGGAAGATGTGACAGTTCAGTTTTAAATTTCCTGTGGTACAACATCAACTTTCATGGGTAACATGTTTTCTTGGATCAAATATTACATTCACAGCATAATTAGAACTACCTTCAGTAACAGAATTGCAAACATGCCTAGTCAGTTTTCTCAATAGCTCTTCAAAACGACGATACAGGATATGGATTAACAATTCATTTCACTGAAATTTTTCTGTAAAACTTGTAAAACGTTCAGCGGAAGAAATAGTGAAGTACAACTCCGCTTTCACAGAAGAGGTACCCACATCCTCTGATACCATTTGTTCAAAATATGGTCCCGGTGCATCAGTTACTAAATATCTAACTCTTTTTGGGTTCAGAGAAAAATTAGCAAGAACATCCCCTGGAAACATACCATAAAACGTTTCTTTTATTCCGCTGCAAGATGCTGCTGAAAAGTTACTACAGACTGATTTCATGGCCTCGGTGAGTTCAGATGATGATGCTGCATTCTTTGAATTAAACAGATTAATAACAGGTACGGAAGAACAGCTGTTCGACTCATGCTCTTCACTTAAGAGTTTTCCTGCAGGTACCACCAGAATGTAATGCAGTCAACACCACTGTTTAGCTTCTAAAATTTCATTAGCTAATTATGTATGTCTAGAATAGTCAGCATGTTGGAGGAGAGCATTGAAACCTTTCTTTTCAAAATCTATAGCACATGCACAAAGTCTCCAAAATACTTCAGTCTCAACAAAATACTTCAGTCTCACTGTATCTTGATGCCCATGCTGATATTAAATAATCACATCTATCCATTTTTTAACAACTATTCAGTTCTCAACTTACACCTTCCCATAACTTTCCTGCCACTAGTAAACAAACTACTTATCAATAGACGAAAATTCAAATTCTAAGTTGACACAAAGCTCAAAAATTTTTGTTAAAGATACTGCTCGTGTTGCACGTATTTCAAAACTTTTAAATGAGCCGTCGCATGCATTGCATATTGACTGACACAATGATGCTACACATTAATTACCACAAAATTGAACATGACATTGAAGATGGCACAGCATAAATTTTACGTTAGTATATTTCCTTCCATTTTAAATTATTTTTGCACAACAGCTTGCGTCCTTCTGCATACTCAGCTGATACAACTGCAAACTGCAGCACCAAATTACTTGTTTACTGTTCGTATGCGGCACATGAAGAGGCTAGGTAACTTTAGTCTAGTCTGATCAAAACAACAGATGTATTTTTTAGCAACAGTAAATATTTAGTTACAAAAACAGCTGTAAACACATCATGAAAATGTTTATTTTCCTGCTATTACAGCATCATTCAATGACTGATGAAAAAATAAACCAATTACAGAGCCATAGACAATGAACAAAGGATACTAAATTTGTGTGCAAAGAAGCCATTACATCGAAGATTGATCACATGTAATGCCATTATTCACGGTTGAAAATTGTTGCTAGTGCTATTGACATGTAAGTTACAAGTGTTGCTGTTTTTATCATGTTGGCGACAGTATTTTTGAGATGTCTTTTACGTCACCATATTTACCTATAGTACTCATTGGCTTTTAAAAACAATAAAAACAGTAATGATAAATTTTAAGATGCCTATGCAGCAAATCCTCACATCAGCATAACTGTTTGGTTTACTTGTTTATATTTCTTTTCCTCCCATAAACAAAATATTTCAATGCCAGAACATGAGGGAAACATACTTAATTAAGACAGAATGTTTAAAAACTGTGACACATAAGTAATTTTTGAGCCAGCATTGAGCAGCTTCCCAGCAGCTGCTGACCTCTTATTAAACTTTAGATCTTCAAGCCTTTGCATAGCACACTGGCAGCCCTCGTGCTGTTCGGTAGCACTTTCCATCTTAATTTGCCAATTTTGTCAAGGAAAACACTGTAGCCACAACATCAAGGCCCTCCTCGCTCGCTTTCAGATAGTGGATGCTGGTTTGGTAGATGTAAGAAGTTATCGGCAGGTAACACCTAGCTGAGAACAGGCTGGAGCTGTTCTTCTACCTGAAATAATACACAGCTCCACCTTAACTCTGGGTTACTCTGTTCCCCTGTTTCATATCCATCTCATAACCTATGCAATCTACCTCCCCTTTCCCGATCCAACAAGAACATTGTTTACCTCACATTATTATCATGGCTCATTGCATGGAACTGACAATCTAAAAGTGGTGAAGTTCACAGCAATAGCAGACGGCATTAATATGGTCCGCATCATTGAAAAAGCTCACAGTATCAGATTGACTAACCTTAGAATGGCGTAGTTTATCGCAGCAACATAGGGCCTCAATACGCTCCCTGAAGCACAGTTTAGTCGACAAAAAGGTGCAGGAGTGCTCTATCATTGACACCCCTGAAAACTGCCTATTGGAAATGTAACCAGACCCTAGAACTATCTCCTATTTATGATCACACAACTTTTGGTTTTGCATTAGACACTATATGGGACCATCCTTCATACACAACCTCATTAATCCTTGCACACCTCTATGCCCTGAAAGAGGGCAGTCAGATCATATATAGTGAGTGACTTCAAACCAAGGCAGGAGAGCCACAGAGCAGGTCCTTAATGCTCCCCATGTGTACATCTACTTCACAGATGTCACAGCCTCATACAGATGCACAAGGAGTGCCAAGGAGGCCAGAATGCCCAGCTACATACTATTACCTTGCGCACCCCAGCCTGTCTGCAACATGACAGACTGTTACAAAACTACCCATGGGTTTTCACTGTTACCACCGTTGTCTCCAGTAAAGGATAGCTTTTCCCCTCCTCTTCCACAATATCCAGACAATCCACCACCTGGTACCATAGACCCCGAAATTCTCTCCATCCTGACAGGTCACTAAACCCATGTCCAGCTATGCTCTTCTAATCCTCGCAGCATGGCAAATAATCAAGGTCACCTTGCTGTGACACAAACGCTACAGGGGACCACGGTCCTACAAGACCCCGCAAATGCAGCTACAGGTACCCTGCTCCCAGAGGAAAAGACTAGGACTCCATAAGTTACTAACTTCTGCCCATACAAAGAGACATCTGTCTAAAAACTGCTTGATTTACTGACAGTGAATTTTATTTTATGAAAATAAAAAAAAAATTGAACTAAACAATGACACAGGAAATACCAATGTTTCTAATGTTGTAGAATGAATTCATTAATAAAAACTGAATACTACACGATGATCCAAAATGAGTTTTTAAGAAACAAACAAAAAAAATGTACACATCTGTGAAAATGAAGTTGGCTCTTCCAACGGAACACATACCTTTGGATTTTTCCAGTGCTTTCTTTGCTGCATTCATTTCTGCCATTTGGATGCTGTGGCCACTTGCCTTAGCTAACCTCTTCTGCCTAAAATACACTGCAACTGTGTATTCTCTTGTATTGGTTGGTCCCTTGCACTCTATCACCCTGGGTAAGACAAAGCAATCATCAGATGTTACATTACACATCAAAACTATCTTTTGTTACCTATATTTTCACTGCAAACCTATGTCACATTTTATTACAAAGAAAGTGATCTGACCCACAAACAACCAAGGTTTTCCACAAAATCTTGTACACAAATCCTATACTTAAAGACATCTAAAATAGTGAAAAAAAATGCCTATTTTGGTGCTTAAAAATGTTAAAAGCAGTAAAAAATTTAGTGCTAAAAGCTTTAAAGAGGCGTGAAAATGAGTAAAAGTGGTGAAAAAAATGTTAAGCCATAAAAACATTTTAAGTAATACTATCAGAATGATTATATTTAACCAAATAGTTTTGATTATGACTTACTATCAATAACTTCTAATATTTACAATATACACCTGGTACTTAACTCAACTGTGCAGATTAAAGTAATTGATAGTTTTCATTACCAGACTATATAAATATCCTACTTTTTGTTGAAACTATTTATTCTGAGTTTTTATGTTTTGGAGTTTTAAAAATTTCCTTCAGTTTAATCAGTCTCTTTAGAAGCACGTGTACAAATTAAAATGTTTTATTACAAAAAAATGTATGGCTCAAGGAAGATAATTTGGCTAGCGTACCTACTTAAACAGATCAAATGTTTGGTATTTATTCACTAATGGAACAGCTGAAAATTATGTTTCACTACATCTTAGCCATTTAAATTTCTTGTCCTACTCTTTGTGACACAGATAAACTTTGCGATATCGCTGTATACACAAGGATCTGCTCGGTCAAGTTTTTAGTTTATTTCCGTTAAAAGTATCAACACAATGCAACATTCCCGAAAAAACAGAAAAATAAAACATTAAAAAGGTAAACAAACATGCATTAAGTCATAGAGAAATGTATTGCAACTCGGTAGACTTCGAACTTTGGCTGCTGCCTTCACTCGGTCACCATCTTGTCGATATATCGAGATCTTTGTACCGTGTGAACATGGCTGTGCATGAGTTGATACGCTTCAAATACAAAATATGTTGTGGAATGAATATATCTGCATGAATGTATCTATAGCCACTATCCATAAAATGTAAGAATACAATTTTTTAACGTCGTCAACTGTGCGAAATAAATGTTTTATCTCATCATTTTTAAATTAAATCATTTAAAAATTAATGAAAAAGGTTAAATACCTATTAAAATGGCATGCATGGACTAAAATAATAATTACTGTGAAACAATAACTAAACAAATTCTAAAATATCTGAAAGGAAATGTACACGTTTCGATGACTGTGCCTTAATTGATTTGTGACAAAACATCAACCAAAGTAACTGAATTTGCGTGAAACATCGCTTTTGACGAATTTTGCTGAATTTCCGGAGTTACCATTTTTAGGGGTCCTTAGCTTTACTCTGTTCTGCTAAAATTGACATGTTTCAAACCCTCATTTTAAACACAATTAAAGTAGCTTATAAAATGCGGTATAAGTAAAATGGGGGTTACGCTGCACTTTGCACAAGAATTACTTACAAGCATTATAATAACAAGACGTTGAAAACAAAATTTTATTCTGCACATAAAAGAACTTTCCACAATTATATTTTGCAAGCGGAATTGTTAATCCTGGCAGTAGATACAGCATTTGTAGGTTTAGGAAGGATGCGTATTGCTATCAGCACGAAAACTGAACTCTTATCTCGAACAAAACATGTCTAAGAATTGTACACCTGATGAAATAAATTCTTGCATAAATTTTTGTAGACTACTTGACATTTTTATTTGGTTTATTATTTTTACATCACCCGTTTGCACTTCACATAATTTTGTCGAGTACCCTGGCCTGTTTACACTAACTTGAAACACAAAAAAACAAAATACGATTTTTATGAAACTCTGGCTAGATTCCGTTATTGTATTGCTCATCAAATATGCAGCACAAGCATATAAATTCCATTGTGCTGTAAGAGCAACTCACGTCTTAAGATGGCCCATCTTACACATTAAAAGCAGTAGATCTTCATACATGACTTCGCATTAACTTTTAAACATTTTTTATATGTGCCAATGTGTAGAGAGTGAACATCATTTAGAGGATTTGTCTCAAAGCAGGGTTAGTTTTGTTTTGTTCACAGGAAATGTGCAGATGTTGGGGTGGTGAGCCTACACCAGTATATGGCTACAGCACTACCTGCTAATGGGATTTCCTCCCTATGTCAGCAAGCTTTTTATCAGGGCATTTCTCTACCTCCTTTATTATTTCAAGGCATTCTTCATCAAGTGAGCGAACCGATTTTTAAGGCCACGACATTGTTACAGAAATAATTTATAAATACGTTTCACAGGCCTTAAAATAAAAATAGTGTTCCCACTTGTTAACTATATTAAAAAAAAACTGTTGCTATCTAAATAAAAAACGTAACAAGAACAAGATACGTATTTACAAGGCGAAACGTAACCTCTCCGACTCGTGCGCTTGCGCTCGGGTGCCTTCGGCTTTACTCGGAAGTGCACAAAATGGCAGAAGAAAATTCCCAAAATTCTTGACGTTAATGCAATTTATTCACTAAACTTTACTGAAAGGTGAAAATAAAGGCACACATTTACAACTGAACAAAATGAATTTGTACAATATATGTGTTCGACATCTATTGAAAATAATTTGGATATGAACATAAAAAAATATTTCCTCTATAAAAAATTACGTTTCCCTGTTGGTGGCAACATGTTTGTTGTTCGTTTAACGAAAATACAGTAATGTTTGTGTTTACACACACAACCTACAATATGTAAAACGTTTCTTAAAATAAGATGAACGATTGCCAAACAAATTTGAAACAATAACAGTGAAATGTATAGCCAAAACAACCCAAACATATTACGTTCGTCCATATTTTTGACAACGGTAAATGTGTGCCTTGTGCGGTTATGATACGTTCTTTACGCATGTTTGTTTCGAGAAGTGTATAAGGGCATGGGTATGAAAACGTAAAAGTTGCAAGTTAACTTTTTTTTGTCATTGGTAAAAATGTCTGAACAGTCGATGCAGGAAATTTATGCATATATGAACAGTCAATGTAGGTTTATTTAACATTGTTTATATAGGCAATTTGTCGGGACCGTGAAAAACGATTGATGGATGCGGGAAAACGAAAGAAACGGGAACGATGCAACTAGGTTCCACTGTAGAATTTACAGTTACATGCTCATTTCTCAAAATCACTGTTTATTGCCCTTTATAGAGTCTGTACGCAGGGTTGGCATAACTATTCAGGCACTTGCCCGTGTTTGTAAATAAACACGGTAAGCACAATTTTAATATTACAAAAACAGTTCACATTTTATCTTCTAAACAGTGACATGTTACGTGGATCAAGTACTTGTTTGTTTATTTTGGCAGTTTCTTATTTACAAGGTTTCTGACGGCAATACTAATATCACAGCATCATTATATGCAACATTTTTCTATACAACAGCAGCGACACTGGCATGAAATAAAGTTACAACCTTTTGTTCTGTAGGCTGGCAGGCCTAACAGAAAAGATACAAAAAATGTGGGACAAGAATAAAATAATTCCTTTAGAAATCACGGGCTGCATCAAGCACAAAATTCGAGAACTATACACATTCAGAACAACGTACCCATCAATTAGATAAAATACAAATAGCTGGCTGATCTACCATTTAACCATTTAGCATGTGCTATGACAATTTCATCCTTATCCAGTTTTCTTGTGCTGAGAAATACATTTAGAGTTTGACAAAGCATTTATTTTTGTCTGTGAACAAAGACACTACAGAAACATGCTGCAATTTAGGTCAACACTCTCATTGCTACACTTTAGCCTACAATGGCAGAAAAAGTGTGTGCAATACAATTCTCCTTTAAAAAAAATGGCCATAATTTTCAATAAAAATAATGGAAACGGTAAAGCAGAAACTCACTTTGTATAGAGGCTTTCAAGAACCAAAATGATGCAGTTTTCAGGAAAAACTTTGATTTCCCGGAAATACACAACTGCGGCTTAAAGTTAAATACAAATCTTAACCAAAACTTTCTCCAAAAATTCAGGCACAACTTAAAATCGATGAAATCTCAATTTAAAGTATACACAGTATCTAAAAAAAAAAAAAAAAAAAAAAAACTACTTAGAACTTTACAATTTTGTTAATTACATGGCAGTTCCTTAAAAATCAAAAAGTCTTTACCAACATCAGAAATGTCTATAAAATCATATTAAACTCTAAGACAATCACGGCCCATGAAAAGTTTATAGTGTAAACACCAGGAAGGTGAATTTTGTGTTCTTTGAGCATGCATGTTGCCAGCAGATACTTGCATTTGTTACACTGCAGGTCTTTCCTAGTAGTAGTACTGTAAAAGTATGTGGCACTTGTAGCAAATTTCCCCCTAGAATATATGTATATGTATCAGGTGGTTGGTGTTACACTTCATGAGAAAACATACTGAACATACAGTGGAACATGTATCTCATGTTCATTTCATAATGCAAAATATTAACTGATAATCTCAAAAACACGTAAAACACGAAAGTGTTAAGTGACCGCAGTATTCTCAAAATTTACTAAAGTTATGTATAATGAAGTATAACAAATTAGGTTATTACAATTCCTATCAAAACCTTTTGCAAAAGTTAGGAACATCGGGACATAAGTTGACCCCAACTGACTCTTCAATCCATAGCACATGCAGAGCAGTTGGCTGATGGTTAAGTAATGATAATAATGGTATCGTCAGAGTGGACTTGCTTGTAGATTGGAATGTCAGGCTCCCCTCCATCCATACTTCGTAGTGTCAGGCAGCACTGCTGAAGTTTAGACTTGGGGTCGTTCCAGTCTTGGTTCATAATGAAGTCTTGGAGACGTGGGAAGAAGCAAACATTGCAGAACAATGTACAGTACTTCAGCCCCTGCAATATGTCATAGAACACAAACATAAAATACTACTACTTTTAAGCATGTAATGTAGTACTGCTATGATAATATTAATAATGCAAATTTTTGTTAGAAGTAGTTAGTTACGTAAAATGTCCATGCATCCAGTAATTCTGCTGAGATGTTTCAACAGTTCTTACAGCTGCAATCATCAGAAAATATTGCCTGACCAACTGAGGAAAGCCACAAAGTTAGGACCTTTTATACAGTACAGTCTTCACATTCAGGACTCCGCTAGTATGAACATACAGTGAATCTGGGTGGACCTAAACAACTGTCAAAAAGCATGCAAAAATTAAAAATCTACTGTACCATAAACTTTTGTTTTTACATTTTTAACACAAGATACGAAGTATGAGAATTTACAAGATGGTATATCTAGACAGTAATTACATATACATTGTAGGAGAGAGACATTTCTTTCGCACAAAAGAATATCAGGAGACTAATGAAGGCACACTGTTGTAATTACATAGTAGCCTGCGTGTCGTTTCCCACCATATTTTGTTTCTACACTTCTTATATATGTATTAGGTAATTAAAGCTAGGTTTCTTTTAACACACGGAAGACTACGACCAAGTACAGCTTGGGGTACACGTAGCTCACAAGGTGTAGTTTTAGTATCTCTCTAGTATTTATTAATTGGAATATTACTGTAATAGATCACTAAAATAAGATGTGGTGGGAAGAGGGAACACAGAGACCAACAGTACTGGTGGCTAACCAGTAGTTTTGTATATGCTACTCACTTCTAGCTTCTCTTGGCCTCTGGAAAATGAGTACAGTTCTCAGTGCTTACACAAACTTTTAGTCATATGGAAAAATATCAGTTCCATCATGTCCACGTTAGCAAAATTGTACTGTATGAAGGGCTGTTTACTGGTTGGTTGTGCCCTCTAGTAATTCTCAATCTTACTTGCTTATGATTTGCTGACAACTGGTTTAACAATGAGTGTTTCTGATTGATAGTTTGGTTGGCTTGACACTGGCATCAGCTGCTACAGTTGCTGAAGTAAAATTAATCACCTTTGGTTGTTGTTTCTAGAAATGCAACAATAATAACAACTGTTGGTCTAAAATATTTCTAATTCTGCTTATGACTGAAGTGAATCATAGCCAAGATACTAATGAATAAAACATAACACAGAACACTATAAAGGACTTGCTATGACTGTTACTTGAATTATTATAAATCACATATTTATTTAGAGTGTAATTATTTTCTTGAAGTTCTAAGTATATTGAGTAGAACACCTACTATATGAACTCAGGCTATACAAATTGCTGATTATCCAAATCACTTTCAGAAAAAAAATTAAGACAAATGTACATACACATGTACTGCGATTCACAGAGTAATGACATGTCTACACATACTGTTGTCCGTCCCTACGCAAAGCTAATGTAGGCACAGTGCGAAAATTATTGGGATGATGAGGCTCTTGTCTCTTAGTGCACCTCAATTATGTATGCTGGCTACACTATCTTTCATCGCTGGCTGGCCCGGCCCAATTGTCACTGTTTGTTTTGATTTGTCGGTCAGTGTGTCGTTGATCTGCTACTGTGACAGTACTTTGTTGCGTCATTTTGTTTGTGAGTACAGTAAAACCTCTTTATAACGACCCATTTTATAACGACCACCTGTCTATAACGACCCGTTTTTGGGAAACCGTGATTTTTATTTTTTTTTTAAATTTCAAGGAAATCGGCAAAAAATAGGTTTTTGTGCGCCGTGTTTGCGTTTCTAGTGGTGAGAACTGTACTCCACTCCATGCGGCAAGCGGTGACTCATCCTTCCCCTCTCCTTTCGTAACGGTACTTTTTTCTTCCTTTCCCCTCACGTGAATACCTGGCGCGCTCGGCATTTTCCACCTTTGTTCACGTGCCAGTGTTCTCTCGCTTGCTGTTAGATACGCTGCACGCTCTCTGTTTGCTCTATTATAAAGTCTTTATTGCGCGACTTTTGGATATCTGTTGGTGTTTTACGATTTATGACGACTTATTACGCTTTGATTTTCACGATTTCAATTTGGCAATTTATTTGGTTTGAGTTTGTAAACGATTATTGACGACCCACGCAGTTATTTTGGCTTTCGATTTGGTTACGATTATTGACGACCAATGCAGTATTTTTGGCTTTCAATTTGGTTACGATTACCGTATTTGTCGGCATATAGGACGACCCCGCATATAAGACGAGTCATGGTTTTGAAAGTACAAAATCTTGAAAAAAAAAAGTAAATTACTAATTTTGAAATTCCCGACAGAAAAATATTTTTTTCCTTTGCAGAAACATTAAACACGCAGTTTCAATATTTTCAATGCATTTATTACCGTCATATAAACATCATAGTAGACAAACAAACGAATAACATTGGCTACTACTGCTTTCCGCGCCCCCAAGAGCCAAGAAAATGCACGGCGACATCAGTTGCCGGCAGGTGTGCGCGGCTTGACAACGCAGGACTGAGGCACGCTGCGAACTACATGGCAGCGCCGGGCCACAACAGCTGCTTGCAAGGTCGCATTCCTATGCGCTGTCGCCAGCCAGCCTAGCACTAGACGGTACACAGATGAGTGTGTGGTACGGTGCCTAGATCCTCGTTTTTTCCGCCCGAGAGTTGTGCGCTTGCGAGACAAAGGATGTAAGCATGCGGACCTAGATCCTCGTTTTCTCCGCCAGCGACTTGTAGGCTGGCGAGACAAAGTATCTCGGCACGCGCTCCAACTGCATCGATCGCCGCTTCGCTGCGAGGAAGTGTCCTTTATTATGAATGACGCTCATCAAAATTTCGTAGAGTAAATTTTATTTAAAAAAAACGGGGCACTCGTTTTGTATTGTGACGCGCAGACTAGGACAGCTGCTGTGGCTGTGGTATTGATCGGCGCATGCGCGCGCAGCCATCTCCGGCACTTATCTCCTCCCTCCCCCCTCATCATAGTCTATCCTCCCGGCCGGCCGATAACAAGCAAGCAGCAACACGGCACGTAACCTCACAGCACGTGACTTTCTAAGTGTTCACGGTGTAAAAGAAAAGCCCCGAGAGTAGAATACACTATTGCCTTTTCTCTAAACAACGCCTGGTCATAAATTTCGTTTATAGCTAAGTTTAAATGTACGACTTATTATTGCTTAAGATGACCGAACATGGACTTAATGCGAAAACGGCCTATTTTCACATATAGAGGTTCCAAATGGGTCCGAAATCTTATAACGACCACTTCTCTATAATGACCCTAATCTCGGGAACCGTGAGGGGTCGTTATAAAGAGGTGTTCCCCACAGCTTCTAAAATAAAACTAGTCTTTATCATTAGCGGATAAAATAAAAATTATAGAGCAATCAGATAAAGGAGTTATAGGTAAACAGTTTCCTGAGATTTACAGTGTTGGATAGAATACATAATATATGAACCCTTTTTTTGTAAAAATCTAACTATCCGAATGGAATCCGGTCCCAACTGATTTAGATAGTTTGAGTTCTACTGTAATACATAAAAACTAAAGGAAGCTATGATTACAAGTTTTTCTTATTTTGCATTCTGATGACAAACAAAATTGAGGTTTGACATACATTGGCTGCCAATTTTTTTGATGTCGTACGCAGATTGCCATTAAGGCTGCTTAAGTGTTAGACTTTCAGTGTGCTGACTTAACCTTGCAACTACCTTTCACTTAGACTTCACCACCACCACAAAATCCTATGTCTTAATTTCACCAAATTACATAATGAGAGCTATTACAGTACTGCCCATTTATTGCTCTAAACATAACTGATGCATTATTTTTTGTTTGGAATTTGTCTACAGTAAAGTGAAAGTTCTCTTTTAAATTATTTTGCTAACAACTCCTACAAGGGTTTTGAGCTGGTGCTTTGTGAATTCATATTTACAACACATGGTTGAAGCAACCCCAAATTTATTTTGGTAGACTACATTTCGTCCCTAAATATGCATGTTACACTTGTAAAGTTACAAAAGAACACACACTTCAAAAAATTACCCTATTGAGTTTAAAAGTTCAATAATCTTATTACAAACGAGATTTCTGTGTCCCTCAAAAAGGCTATTAATTCCTTCTTCAGACTGCTGTAAATGTGGGCTAATACCACACCTGGTTTGAAAATGATATAGAAACATGTGCTATACACTATAAACCGCAATTCCTACAAATAAAACAGCATGGTCACCACTTGAAGTCCCACTGGGAATGTAACAACAATAAAGCACCATAAGCCAGCTGAGTAGTTTGCAAGTTGAGGTGATGATGGATAACTACAATAATCAACCAGTTTAAAGTCTTCCAGTTTAGTGATCCTTTCACATACAAATGAATTTAACTGGTGCAAAACAAAATTCCTAACTTACATTTAACATAAAACTTCTTCAAATTAAAGATGATTTTTTTGTCACTTGAAGAGTCATTAAACTGAACGATTACTGCACACGCCAGATTTTGTGCCTCACACACTTCAAATGCATGCAATCTAGGGAGCTATCTTAAGGAAGAACTCTTTAAGAGGATGTGGTACACTGGACAAAATAATGATTCTGGACGTTACTATAAAACATCCAATATACAAGCAATCTGAGGAAATATGTTTTGCCAAGTTTGTGAGTAAATAACTTTTCACATTGTACTCATAATGAACCATTAGTTCAGCTCAATTTTTGTACCTTTGACACCAGCACAAAAATTACACACACGGAATGTGTCATTTGATAGTTAAATATCTGATCACAGTCAGCAAAATCTTATTCAGTTTCCCACACTGACTTTCAAAAACTTGCAGGTAGTTTTCAGTACGTTCATAACCCTTACTTATGTACTACAGTACTATGCTCAATTAACATTTTGGTTTTCCTCTGTATTAAACAGTAGATTGTGCTGTGTTGAGAAAATACTCCACAATAACTGGTAATAAAATAGTCACCTTGTCCACATAAAGCGCCCCAAGAAATGCTTCCAACAGATCTGCTCTGTCCTTAGTCTTCAGTTCCACTTTTGGACGCGAGTAAACAGCATACTTGGTCATTCCAAGGTCATTGCACACAACTGCCTGAGTTCGATTGTTCACCAAAGAGCTTCTAAGTAACTGTAACACACAACACAGAAGATGACATGACAAAGGCTACACAAGCATGCTGGCACCATTGTCACCTTGTGACTGACAAATTAACACTTGAAACAACAGTAAATTTAAAAGACCTGCAGATGAGCGAGGCGGAAAACCTGTAACAATGTTGAACTCACACTGTGCCACTGTGTAGTCTGCGAAACGTTGTGACCGCGCGTCCGCAGAGAAATGTGTTTGTCCTATGTGTGTGTTTTTCTATCTGCAAGTACCATCCTGTGAGTACTTGTGCACAATTCTTTGGTTAGATTGTAATTATTAGCCTAGCGGCCTTTCCCGCCATTGATATCAATTAAGTTATTGAGTTGGGAAAATATCTAATGGCAATTAAAGGTTTCTTTAATCCACTTAGGTGTGTAGACAAATTTTTCTTTCCAAAAATTTTTCCTTAAAAAATAAAATTATATATATATATATATATATATATATATATATATATATATATATATATATATATATATATATATATATATATAATACAGGGGCAGCACATCGGCCTCTGGCATTTTTTTGCACAAGAAATGAACACCGATATTTCGTCCTTGGCATTAAGAGCGTTAACAAAGGCCATGCCAATTTCCCAGTTATTGTCGCTATGTCAAGTTGTGTGACAGTCTAATGATCCTACTGTCAATGAGAAGTGAATCCCACTTACAACCACACACAGCATATGCAAGTTTTCCATGTTGCCATCTTAACTCACGATGGCATACAAGAAACTACATTGCGATGCAAAAACTAGGTTCACATAATAAAAGGTTCACACAGCAATAGCAAAACACTTTTATGGTTCTCAAACTCAAACTAATAATGATACAGGCAAGGAAATATTGTTTTCTTTGCCAACACTTTACAACATTGAAAACACTTAATATCGAATTCTGCGAGAATGTGCGAGCTTAGCCGTCCGGCGGCAGTTTCCCACCACAAACGACGCACCTGTGCAAGCTATCAGTGACAAACGACAGCATTAACAAATCTGCAGGCCGTCACTTGCTAACCCCCACTACTGCTTGGCCTGCAATAATGTTAACATTTATCAACATTCAAATATTTAAAATAAAACCGGAAATAGTTACCCAGGTATCCATAATATTTGTGTATATAATAACAGTAGAAACTCTATAAAGTGCTCATGTCGGGAGACTTAAATCTAACCTGCGCTATAGCCTATGCGCGCTGCGCCAAGATAGACCAGAAAGAACAAAAATTTTTTTTCGATAATTGTTATTTAGTGCCGCAATGTTCTTATTTGTCACCATATCACGTTATCTGCGGTATTTAATTCCAGGAAACCGCGTATATTCAAGACACAGTAATAACCTACATAAACCACTACATAAATAAATAAAAAAAATTTTAACTCCTAAATCTCTAGGGACCCCGAAAAATGGTGAATCGTGAAATTCGCGAAAAACGAAGAAAATAGTTGGTTTTAGCCTTTTGCGTGAAATTTTACTATTTACCACCAAAACATGCACTTTTACGCGAAAAATCACCATCTTCCCGCCTGTTTACATCCCAAATGAGTCCATACTCGTTATAGAAAGCGAGAAGTCACCCGTTATCGAAGGTCGTACAACTATTAATAGTGCAATGTGGTTTCCTCAAAGATCCAACAGACGGCAGTTAAAATGTGATGCCTTTTGTCGTACGTTTACTATTTATATCGATAGTTACGTTGTTTGAACGACCACCGACTGAAAGCATGGTGTGCATTTTATCGCAAGAAGGAAACGTAGGTAGTTAATTTTTGGCATATACTTTTTTATACGTTTGTTATTGTTTACATTTGCGCTATTTTCAGATTTCTGATTCTCGGAATTCGGTTATGTTTTTAGTTACGTAGTGCGTTTCTTGAAGCCAAAATGCCTAAAGTTGTCAGAATAAAGGATCGTGAAAGAGAGTTTAAGAGTGACGGATTTTACATTTTTGACATTAAAGATGAAATAATGATGTGTAGGTTTTGCAATGTGCGGGTGGACTGGATGCGCAAGGACACATGCACTAAACACGTATCAAACGAAAAACATAAAAGGAACAAAAAATGTGCATCTACATCCAGTGCGAAACAAGTTTCAATTTGCAATTCACTGCAAAACGTAACATGTTTGCAGAAAAACAAATGAGAATTTGTGTGCGAGTTTGTTCAAATGCTGGTAGCCTCTAACATTCCTTTGGAAAAAGTGGATAATCCCAACATGAGAAACTGGCTTACGAAATATGTTCAAGGTGAGTTTAGGGTGAACCATACAAACATATTCCGATGTGAAAAAAATTTGCATTTCAATGTATTTAGGCCTATTAATTTGGAAACCAAGAACTGTGACTAAAATGAAATGGGATAAATTTACCCAGAAGGTTATATTTTTTCTTTGTTTATCTGTTTGTAGGCCTACTATGAACATGTATTTTCCATTATTTGTGTAAAATATTTTGGGTCAAATTTTAATAAATTTGAAGAAACATAATATTTACTGTTAGAGCTCTACACATTTCTTAGTTTGAGGAAGGATTTTATTGATTGCAGGCGCTGGCGATCTTCCATCCGCAAATACATTGAGAGAAACATACCTTCCTAAATTGAACACTGTAAAGAGGGAAGACATAAAACGTTGTGTGCAAAATCCAAAAATTGTTTTGATGTGTGACGAAACTACCGATATGGCTGAAAGGTGCATTTTCATTATCTTAATTAAAGTTTTGTTATTTGGCACTCACCAGAATGTTTTCGTGGATGCAGTCAAGGAACTGCAAAGTGCTACAGCTGCTGAATGTTCAAGGGCCATATTATCTATTGTTGCTGAGTTTGGTATCAATTACGAAGATGTGGTTGATGGTGTTACTGACTCGGCACGGTACATGACCAAATGTCTCTCTTCCTTGAAGGACATTTTTTCGGAGAAGATGGTGCACTTTCAATGTTGGGCTCATAAGCTTAACCTTGTGGCCAGTCTATGGAGCTCTGAGTTACATGAGCTCAATCAGTGCATTCAGAGTACCAAAAATGGTTTCCTGAATGCACGCAAATGAAAACATAGGTACATCTCTTTCTTAAAAGAGAAGTATCCTAAGAATGAAAGTAAGGCAGTCTTGTTTCCAATTCCCATCATGACAAGGTGGAACTCGTGGTTTGGCTCTGCAAAATATGTTGCAGAGTATGTAGAGGATTTAGTTGAATTCTTCCAACAAGAAGAAGACGGAAGTAGTGCCTTCACTTACTTCAAAAATCCCTCTCCAGACAAAGTTGCGGCTATTCAGTGTTTGTCTTCTTTTCTTGTTTAACATGGCACTTCCACCGTGGAAGCAATACAAGAATTTGAAGATTCAACATATGCTCATTGACATAAAGTCCACACAACTGTGTCTAATATACTGGAGAAGTATTTGCTTGTAAGTAAAGGATGTCTAGCAAATGCCACCAAGTATGAAATAGATAAGCTTTCTACAGTGTTGAAGCAGTGTTCTATGCGCGATACATATGTCATTCATGTTGGGTTGAAGTGTTACAAGAAACTCCATACTCTGATGGACCAGGACACTGCCAGAGATTTTTTTTGCAAGTGGGAAAGTTATTTAATCCAAGACATGTGACCAGTGACATTGTTGACGAAAGTTTGCACCCTGCTGTGAAGAACATCCCTGTTCTTTGCACACTTTCTAGGCAAGAATTCTTGGAAGGATACTTAACCTTCTGGACACAAATGGCAGAAATGCTGAGTGCAATGAAACCTGTGGATGTTGTAACAGTTTTACTGGCATTACAAGACGACCACAAAAACTTTGCGAACTGTTCTTTTACAGTCCTTTTCATGCCCCCGTCAAATGCAGACAGTGAACGGGCATTCTCTGCATACAGATACATCCTCTCAGAATTAAGAGTGAATTTAAAACCCAGCAGTTTAGAAATCCTTTGTACCGGGAGTCGGCGACTCCGGTTCACCACACTTGAAAATTTGTTAAATTTACATATCTTGGACTGGTAGTGAGGTTGCCTTGGAGGAACTTGGTGCTTGTGCCCAGTGGGCTTAATGGTTTGAATTCCCCGCCCGGACTTCGGCCGTGCCCGGCCACCATCGGATGCGCTCGTGTTCGCTCTCCCCTCCTTCCCCCACTTCTCCCTCCCGTGCTCAGCTCAGACGCTCCCGTCTGCGAAACAATTAGTCTTCTCCCAGGCCCGACTGTGGGCTGTTGTGTTTAGCTTGCAACCGCGGTGCCACACCTGAGCCGTGTCATAGGTAAGTTCCTTTTGTTTGAGTTTAGTGTTCATGTTTTTTCGTGTTTTTTTCAGTTACGTTTGGTTAATTGTTTGTTTGCGTTGATGACACTTCGAGGGTGTGCTGTCGTGGCCGTGAGCCCTGTACGACTAGGGATTTGTCCCAAATTTTTAATGGAATAAAGTGGCCCGCGTGTGTCGGCCACAGCAGCTTAGTTATTTCTCTCTTAATCTTTTATCGTAATTCTGTATCAACCTCTCAGTGGAGAAAACGTGTGTGAAATTGTTAAGCTTTGTATGATAACGTACATTATATAAATTGTATTGCCAACATCTGTCTTTCATAATCGGTAGCTTAGAGAACCCTGTGTCATTGTCGTTGGTTTAATGTATGTTCCAATGGGAAGGGTACTGGTGAGTGGCACTGGGCCTTGGTCGATGCTTAGCAACGCCTAGATTAGCAGCCTGTTACTACTGTGCCTGCTAGACGCGGGCTCACCTTCTAACACAGTATTTTGGAGGGAAAAATGTACCTCTCACTAGTTGAGAATATTGTATATGTTCAAAATTGTGTAAAATCTGTCTATGTTTTTGCCTAAATTTTTTTATGTGTGTAATTTTTTTACTGTATTTTTATTAAGTTTGGTTTCTTTCCTTTGTTAAACCAGGTAAATTACATTGTGTTGTATTGGTGTGTTGTGTTAGTATTGGCCAGATTACTGCATTTTAAGTTTGTTAAAAAATATAAAATTCTTGGCTTATTTCAAGATTACGTTAATATTTTTCACCTGAAGTTTTCTTCCTCCTGCCCTTTTTAACATCATATGAGCCAATTATTTATTTGAAGTTTTTTGGTGTCTCTCCTATAACAAGTTTACTGTCAAATGTAATCTTAACAATAAATTTTTTGATTTGCAAGTCTTGACGAATAGGTTTAGGCGATCAATAATTCTTCCTACACCTACAATATTCTGATTATTTAAGTATTCTGTTTAAATCTTTAATTTACATTTGCAAAAAAAAATAATAAATAACATACAAACCTCAATATTTCGGCCAGTTTACATCTTTTATTTAAATAATATTGTGTAAAATGCCGAAATTTATACACCAATTTTTTACACTGCTTTAACAATTTTACACCGAATTTTTGCACCACTTTTGCCAATTTTTAACACTGAAATTTGCCAGTTTTATTTACAATTTTTTGGGGTCCCTACTAATCTCAAATGCTACTATATTTGTGTGAGGTGCAGATATTTAACATGTTCGTAAAGTGTCCCACAACATTTAAACATCTCTTTAATAAACAATGTAGTGTTACAGGAAGAGTATTGATGAATTAAGAATTTTGAAGTATACTATATATACATAATTTTTTTTTTGGTTTGTTTATAGATAAGAATCACTGAGGATGATTGTGGCTTAATTCAAGTAATTTTAAGTATAGAATACAACTGAGTAAATTAAGCGAGTGAGAGAATTTGGTCAGCGCTTAACATCGAGGTCTTCAGCACTGGTGAGGGGTGACATGATGCGAGTATGGAGCAGCGCCGGAATGAATGATCCCCGAGAAAACCCGCCAACCAGCGGCATCGTCCAGCACGATTCCCACATGCGAAAATCCGGGGACCGAACCCACTGGGAATCGAACCCGGATCGCCTTGGTGGGAGGCTAGACGTCTGACCTCTTGGCCACAACAGCCGCAGTTTCACTGTATTTTCTTATCAACACCACATTTAGTGATCTGGTCTAAGGCTTTTTTTGATGCTGTTTACTGTTTAGATTAACTTGGTACTTTCCTTACGCCTTTTAAATAAAATTGTAAAATTGCTGTTCAGTGTTACTGTATTAACATTATATTGTATTTTCATTTCTATGGTTTTGAGTTATGTTGTCCGTTTATTGAGTTTATATAATGATTGAGGTTATGTTGTTGCTTTTGTCATTGCATGTTTTGACTTGAATAAATTCCTGGTGGGATTGAACCTAGAATTTAAGCTATTTAGTCTGAAGTTAATCTATGCATTACCTTTACCATGATTGGAATTTCAGTGTGACGATTTTGCTTGCACTTAGTACTGACTTTTTACTGTTTAGTATATACCATTACAGAGGTTTATGAGGTTATTTGTTTCTGAATATTTTGGATTGAGTAATCTTTAACTTTACTTTTATTTAGTGTTCTCGCAATTCAGTAGGGATTTGAAACCCACATTTTCCTCCCTTGTAATTTTTCAACATCACCATTTGTGAGTAGTTAGCCCCTAATATAAGGAGTAGTGAAGGTACAATACTAAGCAAAGTAATAATTTTACAGTGCAGTCAACTCTCGATTATACAACCCTGGGATAACGATCCTCTCGAAGTAACAACCCTTTTTCTAGGAACTGTGGAAAATTGAAAAAAAAAATTTGCTTAAAAAATTTAATTTTAAAGATAATAGTAGAAAAAGGTGTCACATTTATTATGGCTGTAAATAGTTGCAGTTGTTTCTCGAAAAAATGTACTGTCGCACACGATGTGTTTGTTCTAAAAATATACACTGCTGCCCCTTCCTCCCTCACGATGTGATAGCCAACCAGCCGGCCCGAATGTATCATCCCATCGCGCGGCCGGTCTGCGACCTGCCCATTACTTTCCCTCCACCAGCCAACCACTCCATTAAGACAGTTCGCTCACCCATTTTTCATCATGTGCGTGCCATAACTTTTTTGCCACTGATGTCTCGTACCCTTGAATACGGTAGTCTGTCTTTGTGCCTGTGATATTACGATTATACGTTGTGTTTATTTAAGCTCCATTATGTTTTCCATTTTCTTAACTAAATTAATATAATTACCATGTCACGTAATAATGTATACATAGTGATGTTTATAAATCATTATTCTTTAAATAAGTGAAAGCAGGACAGATCATAATGCTTGGCGTAGGTCAGTACGACACTCGACAACAGCGCGTCTAATATGAGTCACTAGCCCACACACACGCATGCACACGCATTCGGCTCGACCGTAAATAACATCTGCGGATACACTTGTATAAGTCGGTGAAAAAAAATTTGAAACAGTATTGTGTAGGCTTAAAGTTCTGTGAATGTGTTATCCAAGTTTATTAACAGTGATCAACATCTTGATGTTTGTAATTGTTTACTGTTGGTGAACAAACTGAAACTGAGTTTTAAATCTCTCTCCATGCACATTGGTGAAGTGTGTACAAAACTCGTGCGCAGCGTAGAATCATTATACAAGCATATTATTTTCACATGGCCGGCAGAGCTAGAGTAGTGAAAGAACTGCAAAACCAAGGGAGTAGTTATCATCATGTCTCATCTGCTGAGCGAGCATCAGGAGCTGTGACAAGGTAGTGGTCAAAAGTGGCACAAGACACATAGGTTAGAACGACATGTATGTTGGTTTTGAACTAACCAGTTTCCAGATAGGTCCTTGTGCACACAAATTATTGTACATGTGTGTGTGGTCGCTCACAGCCAAGACAAGGTCCCAAGAGAATTACCGTTACCGTCAAAGTTTGTGCCTAATGTGTCGACGAAAAGTCTCAGATGTCAATCACAATATACATTCATTCAGAATGTATGTGCCTATTGAAATAAATTACTATTTCAATCAACAACATTGCGATAGTGCCCTGTAAATAGTTTCGAAACTCCGACATTGCTGACACTTAATTTACGTTGCCGACGAGGACATGCTTTATGGTGAGCTAAAGAAAGGTAGTATATGCATGTCCCAAGTATCATTTATTAAAAATACGTCATTCTATTGAAATAAATATTACTAATTCAATAAACATTATTGCTGCTTTCTTGCAAATAACTTCCAAAAACTGTCGCTGCGGGCGCAAGAATTTATGGTATCTCTAACATTTATGATTTACACTAGACCCTCGATTTTATGGACCCTGGACTTAACGAAGGTAGCGTTTCTACGAATACCATCTCAGGAACCCTCAAAAATAACAAAATTATGTGACCAAAAAAAAAAATTTTAAGAAATTACATTGACTATGAATAAAACATATATTATCTAATTCACTGCATTAAAATATAAATTGTATAGTTGCAGTTATTGCTTGGTAAGTCACAACATTTAAAATAAAACAAAAATAGTGAAAATCCGTTTAAAAATGCGGCAGTGACAGTTTGAAAATCGCGCGGCACAGCCGCCGCCACCACCTGTGCCAAGCTGGCCGGCCTGTCTCCAACCGCGATGTATTAGGATCTATATTGAGGTTGTACTATAGCCACCAAGTTCCAGCGCATGCGCAATTGCTCATTTAACTATTTATAGTACAGCCTCCTTCTAGGCTGTTTCACGACATATTATACCTCTCTCACCTCATGCCGAATGTGTTTACATTTCTACACAAACCCTTTAAATAACAGCGTGAAATTATTTTTACTTTATTGGGTTAACACGTTTTAACTTGGCGCATAATTTGCTTAAACAATGCGTTACTGCATGTCGTAAAACGTTAATTTCACAAGTGAGCATGATAATAGCGCTACCTATTATCCACGTGTAGAAACATTTGTCTCCACTATAGGTATGTCAAACTTGAAAAATAAATAGATGTTCGTTTATTAAGTAATTCCGAAACACCTAATTTATATTTATTGCATATACTGGCTTTGAAAGCGATTATTTGCAACCATGTATACATGTAATTCTCGACGATTTTAGGTAAAAACGTCACAAGATGGCGTTTTTGGAACATTGAACGTCTGTATATGCTACGGTGCCGCTATCTTCCATCTTGTGAACGTTCATACAGTTGCGCTATCTGTCCGCTCTGCACGCTACTTATATCTACGATCGTGTGCAGACAGATATTTATTGCTTAGTTGAGCATACAACAATTCATTAAACATTGAGGGATTGTTTTAACGTTAAGTTATATAAAACTGCACAATAAATAAATACATCCTATTTTTCCTTCTTTCTTTGGTGAATAATTTACAAGGGCATTGTGCTAATTACAATGCCTACTTTTATTTTCATTTAACGCTATGCAAATCAGGCTATTCGTCAGCGAGAAAGCACTAGGCAGATAGGTTTCCTCGTTTTTTAGGACAAGGGTTGGTTATATCTATTGTTTAGCGGTGTTATTTTAATCGTATGATGTCTGCCTATTGATATAAATTAATATTTCAACTATCACTTGCATTATTATTCCGTTAAATGCTATGGAAGTCGGGCTATTAGCACCAGGAAAGACACTAGGAATCTCGATTTTCTAATTTTTTTACGACAAGGGTCAGTCATATCTATTGTTTAGCAGTGTTCTTTTATTCGTAAGATGTCTGCTTATTGCTATAAATTAATTTTTTGACTATCACTTCCTTTATTTTTTGTTAAATGCTATTCGCTTGAGAGAAGACACTCAGAATGTTGATTTTCTTATTTTTTGGGGACAAGGGTCGGTCATATCTACCGCTCCACAGTGTGACGTCTGGCTGCAGATATTAATTTATGTTTACATTATTACGTCAATAAATTTCTGGCAAAATGGTACGGAAGTCGGTGTCCAACTAGAAACACTTTGCAGAAAAATTCAATTTAAAAATTTTACGTTAAGGGCAGGAGGGGAGGGGGGCAAAATAAGCCACTATTGATTTTATGAAGGTAGTGATTTCAGAATGCAATGAGAGGAACCATGAGTAATCGTAAAATCTGGGGTCTAGTGTATACTGAACTAAACAAAGGTCTTAGATCCACTTCAATGGCATACTTTTAAAAATAACGAGATTGCTTTTCAAAATGTGTATCATTTTATAAAAACACGTAATTTTTGCGCCAAAGATGAGTGAACGCTGATTCAATGATAAAAACCTGCAAATGTCGACATTTTAGAGGTCAGGAATAGCAGAAAATTTATTAAAATTCTAATAACGACCCCTCCAAAATAACGACCCTATTTCCGGGAACCGTGAAGGGTCCTTAAATTGGGAGTTGGCTGTATCCTTAACGATGGAATTTAACTGAAAATGGAACAGATGTGTCTTTAACGTACTTTGCATGCCTTGTAAATTTATTCTAGTATTACATATGAGAACAGAACAGTGCATCAATAAATGCTGTCGCTTTATTTTTGCAAAATCTTTACAAATACCATTGTAAATTCTTCAATAACTGAAGCTTATTAATTTTTAAATGCCGATGTTACACACTTTTTCTGATAAATGTATACATAGTAACTTATAGCACTATATTTCTGTTTGTAGAAGAATTCTCAGTCATAACTTCCCTATCCTTACTGTAAATTTTTTTACAAACTTGCTAAACAAACTGAAATATTTATTCAAATGCTTAAGTATTCAATTGTTCATACAGGCCCATACTCTGTTTACATTGCTGCAGTTGAGGGTAGATTAAAGATATTATGTATGTACAAATTGTAGACTGAAATGCATTACACACTACTTCACATTGGCAATGCTGTAAAAATCAGATAAAGAGCAATTGTTCAAAAACTAGCTACAGTACTTACAGAAAGATGTCCTTCATGATGCTCTGGGAAATGCTTGTACAAGTACTCAGATGCCACCAGCTGCAGAACTGTGTCTCCAAGAAACTCGAGACGTTGGTTTGAACCCCTGCAAAAAATAAGCTCACAACGGTACTGACCGACTACATATCAATCGCCATTAATATCCTACATTTTCTCATAGAAGAGTTAGAGGGTGCAAGGAAGAAAAAAATGGAAAGAGAAAAAATTAATTAAACTAAAAATAAAACACAGTTTATAATTATTACAGCGGTAAAGACAATATGTATTGTACGTTCATCTAACCATGTTTTCTCATCAAAAATGTTCAACACATACGTACGTATTAATAAATCTTACACACTTAAAACATGGCAATTATCACCAGCACAACATACTGTTTTAATATTTGACTTTATTTCAGTTATTACAGTACAAGAACACTACAGCACTGTCAATACAAATTAGGATACCGTACACAGGTTTCTTTTAATAACCACTCTTCATGAACCCATGCAAACTTATCTTCAGTCAAAAAACTTTATCAAAGATTTTATGAAAGAAAGCCAGTTCATTTCAGAAATATTAACTGAAAAAATTCCAACCATTACTTAAATGTAATGTTTTTTGTACAAATATTATGTGCTAGGATTACATTGAATGTATCCAAGCTCCAAGCTTGTATATTAATTTATTTTTAACATACTGTATCAAATATTTCTTACAATAAATACTAATACTTAGACATACCATGGTAGTCACAGACACAACAGACATAATCAACACAGTGCAAAAGTACAAACCAACACAAATGTATGACAACTCGAAACAATTACTCAACAACCTTTGCAAAAGCATACAGGTAGGCTCAGTTTGTTCAAATACTAAAGACAGCATGTTGTTTTTTTTTACAAGTCCAGATTTATATATTGGTAGTAATACTACCATAATTATCACACGAACATAAATATATAACAAAATATGTTTGCCTTTCACTGATCACATTTGGAAGAAGAATGTGAATTACCAACCAAAGTTTCAATCTGCAACCACTCAGATTCACATCAGTAATCAAACATAATACTGCAGCACAAATTATGTACAGTTAGTGTTCTCGTTCAAAAATTTTTTTTTTGCATACAACATTAACTGGCAGAAAAAAAAAACTTCCAGTACTTTGCGCTGTGACAGCTGCACGTGAAACAAAAAAATAATAAGTGCTGCATTAGTTCTTGAATTAATAACCCACTCTGTTATACATTCTTATGAAAGGACTTACTACTGCTTACTGCAGAACTCTCTTAACTTGAAGGGAAACGGGGTGGAAGAGGACGGAAAGAAGACTTAACGTTGTAATTATTTACATTTTGAAAATAATAATGTTTGCATTTATTTATGAAAATTGTTTTTACAGAGAAATTTAAATAGTGATAATCCGTTTAAGATAATATTTAGGCTTTTTCAGATATTTTTACTTTTGTTATTACAGGTACTGCTTCTACAATCTTCTAGATTGCTCTAGAAGGTTTGTAGGAGTACCGGACTAAACCGTGTTGCAATGGCCGTCGACGGTTCATGCTGTCTGGACAACACAAGGTGGTGCAACACTACCAGCCTGTAGGAAAACTTGAGGGTAATCCCTGGTCCTGACTGTTTAGACTCAGCTGCCATCACGGCAAATCACCTTTCAATCTTTTTTGGACACACAACTTTTGAATAACCTATGTGAATTCTTTTCTGCAAGTGTATAAGGCCGTTAGAGCGTCAAGGGCGAAATTGTCCCCTTCTTCAAAAATTTTTAGCTGTGAGCAATCGTAGTGCAAAACTTTTTCCAGTATGTACTTATAGACACCATTTCAGGTTGTATTTATGATGAAAAGACGTAGAGAAAGTGCAAGAGATGTTTGTAGCTTGGTCAGCATTATAAATAAAACTAGCACTTTACATTCTCTTTCTTCTGAAAAGCCCTAAAAATAACATGTAGTTTGTACTTCAGTGCCTGTATCGATCACCCAGTGGTAGAATAGAAGTTTAAACTATCTGTAGTGCCAATTACAATGTCAAACATCATAGAGTGGAGGTAGTGCAACAAAGAAATTAGAAGGGGCTGAAGAGGAAGACCGAGCAGGAGATTGGAGATAGAGAAGGAGAGAAAGAGAGAGGTAAAATATATATAATAGATGGGTGATAAAAATATAAATTTTAGCAAATAATAATGTATTTTGTATGAGAATTGCTGGTACTGTTAATGCATTAATAGATGTGCACAATCACACTGTGCTAACCAGCAAGCACCTTTTTGCTAGGACCAAAAACAATAAACCTTCTTATCTATAACGAGAAAATTTTCTGTAAGAGTGATCAAGGCTGTATGCTTTAAACTGAGCACTCTCCGATACTTATAATAAACAGAAAATGTATTTTATTGGGGACAAAGGTGGTAAGTTTTCAGTAGGGTGAAACATTTACATTGGTTTATAGTTTCATGAAAGTTTTCATACTGAAAACATTAAAGACAAATGCAAAATAACTGAAAGAAAAATTTAAGCAGTGCTCACTTTATCCTGAACAGTCTATATTACCATATAAATCAGCTCCAAGTGATACAACTTGGTAAGGTTTACCTCCTATACCACACACAATAGGCAAATATAACCCACATAAAATTCTGTATTACAGTAGAACCTCGATTTAATGAAATGCCATGGGACCCGAAAATGTTTACTCTAAATCAATGTTTCATTAAATCCGACTTCACCCCCCCCCCTTCCAAAAAAAGTTAAATCCTTGGGCATGTTTCATTGAAATTCAAGGTAATTAAAAAAAAAGTATATTGGCTCAAAACAATAACAAACCACAATTTCCATCAACAGATAAGCCACCATGGCCGTGGAAAGAAAAAAAAAATCAGTGAAAAAACTTTAAAAACTTACAATGGAACGTTCGGCGAGCATGCACATGGCGGCCTCGCCCTTTTGCGCCCCATCAACACATGAGAAGCGATGACTAACACCACCCAAGCCGTCAATCTTTTCGTCCCTCTCCCACCCATGTCAACGACAAAATTAAGGAAATTCCCGTGGAAAAAGTAAAAAAAAAATTAAAACTGAATTAAAAGTTTGTGAGACAATGGTAAAATAATAATAAAATATGCGCGGCGCAGCCATTGTAGCTTGTACGCAGCCGTGCTCATGTAACGAACTAGTTGGTCTGCTCGCTAAAAATACTTTGGACTCAAGCATTTATTTAGCATCCGAAAAACAAATTATTTATGTTCACGGTAGTAAATTTGTTGTAAAAAGTCTGCATAAATAACATTACGTAATTATTTTATAAACTCACTTGTTTTATCACGGGACGGGAGTGTAAATAATCACGCTGCACACCACTGCATTCTATCGGTAATAGAATTAATTATAGAGCACGCTGAACTGCAGCACATTCTAACGGAGAGGCAAAGCACTATCTGTGAATTATTAAATCCTGCGCTGTACCTCCGCGCTGTAGAGACTGGGTACCTAGATGCTCCTTCACACGCCAGCCACCATGATGAGAATCTAGGCACACACTTGTTATGCAACACAGCGTTGCTCGTGCATATCTCAAAACCACTCCCTCGGCCCAGGTTTTCAACTAATATTAATGTTAACTAACTTTTTATCGACGGATGGTTTAAGCTTTTCTATGGGGAAATAAGTATATATGGTAGTTGGCATTAGTTTTTTTAAAGGACTTAAATTATAAGTAATATTCAATTTTATCAAAGTCCTAAAAATAATTTTGTTAAATGGCTGATTTCGTTACTCCCGAGTTTGTTAAATCAGGGCTCTATTACATTTTTCGAAGACAAGATAATATGATTCTGTAAAATCCAATACTCACTGTGTGAGGTTTGTGAAGCCTACACTTCTGTCTGTGAATGCTCGAGCCAAGAGACGAATATGGTTGAACTTAACTCCAATAGCATCTTCAAATTCAGTTAATTTCTGAAAACAAAGAAACAATACACAACACTGCCGCAAATAAAGTTTAATTGAGATACAAAATATGATATTTATAACACTCAGTCTACCATTAACAAGAGATGCTAAAGGTATGTTGATCAAAACTATAAAATGTTATTGCAGCTTGCGGTGCAACTACCATATTTACGCACACATAGGCCCTCTATTTTTTTTCCAAAATTTTGACTTTAAAACCGAAGGGGAGGCCTCTAGTGCAAAAAAAAAAAAAAAAAAAAAAAAAAGAATTATCAGAAAAATTAAAAATTTAAATACACTAGGTATGTTTTAATGCTGTACTGTTTCTATTTAAGTTCTCTGTAAGAAAGAAAAAAAAAAAAGTTATGAAGTATCACCCAATCAAAAAATTTTTTTTGAATAAATTAAAAAAAATATCTTAAATTTGCTAGCACATTAAATGGTTCATTGTTCTACGGTAACTTATTTTATACAAAGAAATTCAATAGGTTAGAAAAACGCACAACTTCCGTGTATCAAAAACGTAAACAATCAGTTGTTGAAGAGCATGGGTCAGACGGGCCACAGGCCGCCAGACCGTGCGGTGTTGAGTTACGCCAGCCGTCCCATGTTATCAAATGTAAACATGTCTGCATGGCTTCAGTTTGTCTAAACGTGAAAAGACGAGTCCAAAAACCAACAAAGTGAACAGTTAGAAGTGTAAACAGTAATACAAACTTCATTACGTCGCACGAGAGTCCACATGAAGCAACGAAAGTGCAAACAATGTATATGAGGCGTGCGACGTGTGATAAAACAAACACGCGAAGCAAAATAAAATTACCGGCATTATCCGACCCGAGTACACCAAAATGTTTAGTCACGTCGAACTTGTTGACGTTGCTATGGTCTCCTGTAATTTGTTTTTCATTTTGCGCCAATCTCTAATACACGACGCTGTGATGTATTTATGATGTACTGCGCAATTTCCTATTTCTTCTGCTTCCTTAATTACTTTCAGCTTCTCACTCACTGTAAACTAACGCAATCTATTTTTCGACATTTTGATTCCTCAAAGAAATATCACAATAATAACGTAACATAGACACTACAAAAACACTTATCTGCTACGTGCCAAGAGCAATGCTGCCTAAACACACGACTAGTTTTCGATCGCGCCTTCAACTCAGCATTCCTCCGACTGCATGGCTGTGTGCGTTTGTGCCTAGCCTACCGCGCTGTTGTCAAGTCTGCGCGCATGGCTGTTGCTTAACTACATAGCAAGCGGACTTCAAATACTAATTATACATGTAAGCAGCGCCCCCCAATTTTTATAACAACAATTTTGGGGGGGGTGGAGTTGCGTGGGGTACATGGTTGCCAGGCATCAGCATTCTCAGTTCTCGTGAAATACACATAGGGGGACCTATGTGTGATACTTCAGCTTTTCCAAATTTGAGTTTCAAAACTTAAGGGAGGCCTATGTGCGCGGGAAGCCAATGTGCACGTAAATACGGTTGGTATTTTTGTTGCATGTAAATCCAACTGCTATTACACATGAATTATATGTATTATTTAGTATGCTGACACTTTGTGTCTTTACCAAACTACTTGACATTAGATTCGTAAATCAGGCAGGTCTTACGAGTAGGCAAAGGAACCCTGGGTGGCGAGATATATTTTAGTAAATGCTTAACAGCAAAAGTCATGAGTACTGGTGAATATAACATCAGGCGAGTATGGAGCAATGGTGAAATGCAAGAGTGGAAGAAACTGTAAAACCCAGATAAAACCCATCGGCCAATGGCGCAATCCAACCTGTTTCTCCTTTAGAGGATAGGCAGTACCTCACAGGATGCAGAAAACACCTAACTGCTTTGAATGAGGAAGTACAGGGGCTGAGCGCACCTGCAGAACAGCCTAGGATTCTAGTGGCAGCTCGACCACCACAAAAAATAAATTATGCTCCTGTTGAACAAAGATTTGAGGTCTAATGTGCCAGATATCATCTGTCTGTCTGTACAGAAAAAAGTAAACATGACATAATGTTGGCGACTTCAGCTAGACATTCATTTGGATTATATTATCAATGATCCTGGCAAACAGGAAACAGTCTTGCATGAAGATGAAATAGTTCATGTCTGAATAGGATACAACACTGGAGCACAGTAAAATATTCTTCTGCAGTCACTTTGTCCCACTTACAAAGTAGTGAACTCACATCCTAGTTCAATGCCATATGGGACTAAACCACAACTCCAGGATGATTTCAAACTTAACTGAAGCCCATGAATGTTTTTGTGCACGATAATAACACACATGAAACATGGTTTCTCGATATAAAAATTTTAGATGATTAGGCACTAACAAACATGATCCCTCTTCACTCTTTTCAATGATCAAAGCCCCTCACTCTACCCCCCACCCACCTGGATTCTGTAGCGTAGTTCGTTAGATACCAGGCTATGGTGCAGAGGTCTGGGTTCAAATCCTGGCTTGGGCATCCCATCACCTCACTTTACCGCCACCTTCGTTGTTAACGAGTGATAAAACCTCATCTCACCTCAAACTCCATCCCTCCACCACAAACAAAAAATCATGGCAGTAACAAATTCCAAGGATTGAAATTTACCTCTTTTACTAAACAGATTTTTACCTAAAAAAAATCATTTTTACTGTTGCTTGCAAAACCTTTTTAACCCTACTGATTTTGCTCTATTACTGATACCAGTGCGACTAGCAGCAGAAATTGTCCTATGCCAAATTAATAACATTAACCTTACTTAACGTGTAGTAGAGTTAACCTTAGTATGTGGGTATGCAAAATATATGCAGCCAAATGCGCTGACATTACAAGAGGGGAAAAGTCCTTTTGCGTACCAAATATACTTAAAAAGCACCATTTTGAATCAGTGCTCCTTTATAACATTCACTCATTGTAAAGCCCATCCAAGATGTTACCCTTTAGAGGTTCACAATGCGAGAGTATCTAGGCTAGCTACAGACTGTAAGATCCTGTCACTAGTGCTGCACAATTTGGAAAGTTCTTGATACTTAAAATTGAAATCATAGAGTTTAAATGAGAGAGCCAGATACTAACTTCTACAACAAATAAAACTGTATTGTAATAGAATTTATCTAGCACAAATGCACTACTATTTTTAAACTACAGCTGTAACATTTTTACCATGAGGCAAGATAGACTATTCCCACAAAGAGTTTACCAGTTATTTAGAAATGACACAGAGTGAACAAATACAGCAAATAATAACTCCTATAGTTCCTTTCAAGCTGAATGTCAAGGAAAGACAACTACTTGCTGGAATCTGCTAAGTTACATCCTCACCAACTTGAGAGTGTGTCTGTTCCTAACAGGCTTGTGCATCACTACAGTACACATCCCTTGCATGTACTGCCAACACGGTATTACCCTTACCAAAAACTGCAACACAATAATCTGAGAGAATCTGGGATAGCTATTGACTGTACAATGCTGTCGCTCGAGCTACACAATTTGGGAAGTTCTTGTTGCTTAAAATTTTAATAATAGAATTTAAATAAGGAAACCATGCACTGTCTTCTACTACTTATAAAACTGTATTGTAATAAGACTTGTTTAGTGCAAATGCACTACTATGTTCAAACATATGTATAATATTTAAAAGCAATAGTTTTTATCTTTACTTTTCACTCATCTATCCGAGCAGGTAGCATGCCATCTATTACAGACTTTACCCAGCACTTCACCACTATTGTATAGGTGATACAGAATAAAGTGAGCACTCAAAAAAGCCCTGATTAATTTCAATTTTCTGCCAGTTTATATCTTTCCGCTGCATGTAAACATCAACATTGCCACGTGCTGTTATTTACATAGACTTGTACAATGTTTACATTTACGTTACACTGCTCCGATAAATTTTAGCTACAATATGTACTCATTGAATGCACGGGTGTTAAATATATGCTATACTCAGTAGTAATCTTAGTTATAAATACATGCGAGTAAACGTCTTATAACACCGGTTTCTCTGCGTCTACTCTAACGGTGCTATTACCGTTACGATTCTCGTAAATGCATGCACAGTATATTCAAACTTTTAAATTAAAACCGCCACTAAAAACACACACGACACACGCAACTCAAGAATTCAAGTTCCATTCAGCATATTGCAACGAACGACGATGACACACGTAAAGATAAACAACAAATAACGTATTTTCTTAATGTGTGAAACGGGAAAAAATGCTGTTTTTATTTCCAGATACTCAGGATGGCGATCATAAAACAAAAAAACTTACATTACTATTGACTTCACATAACTTAGCAATGATATTCAAAAACAGTCACTTCTAATACTTTTGAATGCGATTATCAGAAACCCATATTCTTTACACAAATGACAAACAAAATGAATGACGCAATTCGCTTCCAAAATCCAAGTGAAGCGGCGAAAACCTAACTCTGATGCCATCTGTCGGTGAAATTTTAAACTACCTCTGTGGCGCAAAGCGTTAGCGGCATGTTCAAACGATAATAAACTCGGTTGCTTCGCTTTGTGCTGGCGTAAATAAAATAAAATTATACAGTCAGTAGGTATGTCAGTAAGAACTTAAATAAATATTTTAAAGTATATTAAATACAGAGAGGTCGTTTGCATTTGATGTTGTTTTACTAATGCTGTATTCAAATAAGAAAATACATGGAACTACATGCAATTCTTCGCTACCAACCATACAAACAATAATGTTACTGTTGTTAACGTTGACTTATATGCAGTAACATCTAGTGATTTTTTTCAAAGGTTAAATCTTTAGTGCTCACTTTATTCTGAATAACCTATAAAACATTATTTGATAGTTTTACACAAGAGTTACAGTGGTTGGGTGGCTGTAGTCAGAGGTAGGCTTTTGTACTGAAAATAGTTAGGGGCTAATGCCTTGGGTGAGGGTTACATTAAATAAAGATGGTGGCTTTACTCTACATAGTTTACATTACAGATTACTACACAGTTGTAATAAATAATTTAGATAGGAGGGGATGGCTGTTTAGTTAATGTTCTGCTTTATGATGGGTGACCCTTTGGACATGATGCCGGATGCTGATGAATATGTTCTGCTATTGACGATGGCGGCACATCGTGGATCTTGATCCAGGACTATCCTGGCGAGCTGGAGATGACTGGAAGGCTTGAAGAAGACAGACCATGATTCCCCCAATACATAGCATTATATTGCTACATTTCAATACAGGTGTGAAGGATTACTGAGGCCCTTGTCTTGTGCAACTACTGACCTAATTGCACTGTTGCACTGTCGTCGTCAGCCTGTCCTACACGTGAGGCACTTGGTATTCATAACACATCTTATAAGCATGTAGGGGCTAGTAGTATGAAGAGGAAGTGTGCCTCTCAAGTGTGCCATCTTGGATGGGGTTTACTCTGAGTGAATTTTATAAAAAAATTTTTCTATTTAAGCAACTGTGGTAAGTAAAAGGACTCTACCCATGTCACAATGTCAATATACTTGACTGCATCTATTTTGCATTCATACATGCCAAGTTTAATTCTACTGAAGGTTAAGAAGCTCAATGTTATTAGTTTGACACAGAAACATTTCTGCTGCTAGTTGTGCTGGTATTGGCCATGGGGCTAACTTAGTGCTTTTTTAGAGTTCAAAAAGTTTTCCAAAAGTAAAATTTTTTGTAAATACTATAAAAACTAAAAGTTGAATTGAGTTAAAATTTTTTTCTGTAAAAAATTTAAGTCAAGTGAAATTTACCTTTACTCAAGTACATAAATCCAATGACCACCTCTCATTTTATTACACAGCCTACTGACTACAGAGATACTTGCGCCAGAATTTTCCTTAACCAAACTTGTCCATCAGAAATTCCATTAACTTCATAGCCTTTAGTAAAATCGAACCTAATAATGTGTGGACAATAAGAGTAGCACATACATTATAAGCCCCATCGCCTGTAGCCAGAATGGAGTGAACTGATGTGCAAAGTTTGCCTGCTCGACTTGTCTCTACGAGACATTCAGTGGTCACCCTTTCATTTTGTTTGTTTAGATTAAAAACAAAAGTGTGGCACAAGTTCAATTGATACTTTATTCTCCATCGGAGATTTCCCACCTGGAAATGATAGTAAAAAAACAAGTTTCAACATTTTAGACCATTAAGAAATATGGTCAACAAGTTAGAAGATGTAGGTCACCAGTCCTGTTAGAAGCAGATCATAAACCCTTTTTGTTTGCAGACAACAAATGCAAAATGGATCAGTTTTCAAATGACAGCTACACAGCTGAAGCTTTGGAGACTCTGTATGTCTCTTGGTAACAGAACTAGATGGCATGCTTAACATAGATGTCACTAAAAAAGATTAGTGACAATAAATAAACATGGAACAGCACCAGAATGCAGGGATGCGTAAAATGAGATATCCTTGAGAAAATCTACCAGCCATGTGTATCAATTGCATGGTGCCAATTTCATATTCACAGAATTCGAAGGATATGGAACACAGATCGCAGTGGTGGGAGATGAATGCTCTAGCCAACGTGCCAACTCCGATCCCTTGTCGTAGTAGGAAACAGTAGAAGATCCTGCCTGGATGCTTTTGGAGGAATAGTGTAGACTGATTTAGTTATTAGTCACATAGAGGTCAAGTTTCCAAAAGCAAGTTTTGCCCAAAAGTAATTAAACATCCTAAATATTCTAATGTTTGTAACTACACTATAGTATTTATTTATACATCCAGTAGAGCCATGATTGCAGTCAATGGTAATAGCACAAAATTATTAAATTTAATAGGCCAAAAGTGAATTGAATCTAGCAGGGATTTGTTGAAAATGGTTAGGAAGTAAAAGAGTTGATAATAATTATGTTGAATAACTCTGTAAAAATGACATAAATTTACATATTTGGAAATTTACTAAAATGCAAAGATATAACTATTATAGTTTGTGAAGATATAAAATATATAAAACCGAAAGTTAAATTGAAACTATAAAATAAATTTTCTAGTGTTTCTTTAATGAGTAAAATTACAGATACATTCACTTACTTAACAATTTCAAATATTCTGTATACTCATAATTTAAAATACATGTAGCAATTAGTTATAACTGTGCATAAAGATATTATATTAATAATTCATTACAAAATATATATATTTTAAAAGTTTACAACACAATGAGATGACTGAGTTTCATAGGTGACTAAACATGTAGAGAATTTTGGTATGATGTATCCTGTATGAAATACATGTTTTCCATATCAAAATAAAAAAAATTGTTGATATCGGATTTGTAGTTTAGTGTTCGCCTAGTAAAAATTCTACAAATGAGAGAACTAATAGCTTGCACTACTATCTGCAAATGAATTCGTAATGAACTTAAGTGGATGTGTTTATTAGTTTATGATTTTAATGCCTAGATAAGAGCATTCTCTTTAACTTGTGTTCATTTCATATTAATTGAAACAGAAGAACCCTGATTTTATGACTGTCCACACTTCCTGAGAATACTATCGTAACATTGCTGTTGTCATAAAATAGAAAACCGCACATTTTCACTTTACAACAATAATTAATTTTGTTTTATACCTGTTATTCTCCACCTGATAGTGGGGGCACAGCCTTTCTAACACAGTTTTATGGTTTTACTGAGAGTAGACAAACCTTTTTAAAATTAACCTTTAGCTGAAACTGTTTGTTTTAGCCTTGTTTTAATTTAACATTTTAAAATTTTTGACAGTAGCCAAGAATACTGTCATAAAATTGCCGCAGTCAATGGATCTGTGATCATACAATCTGGGTTTTAATGTGTTTACATTAACAAAAACCATTGCTTCAGCCAATCAAAACAAGACCTAATGATTCAGTACTGGAAAAAAACATTAAATCAACAAATATAAAAAAAATGCAAATAAATTTAAAAATCTACCAAAACTATTTTATTTGCTATTAAATAATTTGGGTGTTGTTGAAGTGCACTAGAAGAAACAGAAAAAAAAAAAAAATTCTTTGGTTCAAACACGTAAAAAAATACTGATAGGCTACTACAGTTACACCGCTAGTGTAAAATAATTTAATAAATACTTTCTACATTCTACACATTCACACATATTTTTGTTTATTTTAAATAGCATTACTTAAGCCAAACTATTCTTTCTAACAATTTCAATTAGTTTGCAAAAAGCATATAATGACTCAGCAAATAAAACCTTAAAAGAAACAATTTTAGATGTTTAAGAGAGACAGATTAAGCGAAGGAAAGGAAAGGGGGTTATCAAAACAGAAAAAAATATATATCACACATTGCTGCCTACAAAAAGATAGTATAATTTAAATACAGTTTGAATGAAATAAGAGGGTTTTTTCTGTACCATTTATACTTTATTTGTGTTAGGAGGGGGGAAGGAGGTGATTACCAATTACGTCCTCTCAAACTGTCCCAGCACACAGTGACACAGCAACGAAAAAAAAGTGAAATATTGGAGTGAGAAATGCCAGCTCCTTTGAAGTGTATGATCTTTTCATAGATATTAAAATTTAATACATGTTAAAGGGTGCTGCCTACCTCAGAACCAGGTGCAATCAAGAATAGGGGTATAAATACAGTACAGTAAACCTTCAATCTAACGACATCGCACGGTGCCAGGTAATTATGTTTTCGATCGCCAATGTCGTTAGTCCCGACGTAACTAAATTTGAACCCCCCCCCCCTCCATATCAAAAATTTAAGTGTGTTTTTTTTCTCTAAAATTTATATAGACCAATTACCGACTTTAAAAAAGTTTTCATTGAAATTGTATTTTAGTATGACGAAAAGGTGTCTTCCAAATAAAAAAGCACCCCACAATCTTCCACCGTGACGTGTGTGGCAGAGCGGCACGCTCCGTCTGGTTGTGTAGGATGGGAGAGGGAGTGGCCGGACTGCTGGCCTTGGCTTCCCTCCGGGCAGCTCTTTGTTTGCGCGTGATTCGTCCTGCTTGTCTCGCACGAAGCACATTCACACCACAACAGAACAATTCATATTATTTAAGTGAATGTGTACGGCAACAATTTTAAAACCTTTCAGTACAGCCATTGAGTCTTTTTTATTAATTGTGCAAGAACTGTTACAGCCTGTTGACATAAGCATTTATGAAATACTAATTAAAGTGCATATTAAAGAACAAACATTTTTAAAAAAGTTAGTATTATTTAAAAACTTTAACGCCTACTACAAACGCTAATTTAGAGCCATTCAAAAGGGCAAAAAAACTGACTTTTCAAGGTGCTGTCACGTATAAAATAACGACTGAACTACTCGTCGCTAAAAAATGTAGGCCGATTAGAAAAATCACGAAACTATGCACAATGTACCAGTTTAATGCTCTGTACTGCGAATAGAGGTGAAGTGTCTCTCGGCACGCTGGCTGCAGTCGCTCTTATTGCTCCACTGTCGAGCAAGCATAAAACAAAAACCTTATCAGCACACATACCGCACACGGCGACGGGACTGTTGTGTTTGTGACGTAGGCCGTTTTTACGCTGCAGCTATTTCATAGCCACATGACGAGGGATCAATAATACAGTGGAAGTTGTCAAGGTCAAGCCGTGTCTATTCAGCAGCTAGAGAAAAATGATGAGATAACGCTGGATTTTTTTCTTTTGCGGACTGAGTGCAATGCTGGTCCATTTTTTTGCCATGCTGTAATGAGGGCGAAAAAAAACAGTGTCGTCTCTTCAACCCCCATCCCCCTACGCTATCAATAGACACAGAAACATGGGAGAGAGTCGCCGAGTGGGAGAGGAAAACAAACCTGTGGCTCTGCTTTGTGTGGCGATACAAGATGCAAGTTGCATTCGACTATCAGACAGTTGGCAGTCAACGCACGCGCACACAAGCACAATCTCACTTTTTCGAAGGGAAGGGGGGGGGGGGTGAATGGTTATTTGCTGGCGTGGACAGTCAGGGGGGATGTTATCTATGTTTAGCGGCGTGTTTCTTACAGCACAGCACTCACAAAGAAAATTGCAAAACGGATGATTTTCCTTAAATTTTCGATTTTATGACCCTAATTTTTTACGTTTCCTCAAAAAAGGTTGTACATTACCATTGCTATGCTATGTCATGTATCAAACTACATAGCTGAGATAAGGACACATTGAGGAGTGCGAGAGGGAAGTTCAGGCAGGAGGGAGAGTGGAGAAGTGAGGGGGAGCATTAGGAGATAAGACAGCATTAGTCATCATGTCTCACATATGTCGATGTTGCCCGGGTGGCCTACGCACCCGGCACACGCTTCAACTATATTCCAGCCGATATTTCTAGCATTTTTAAACAATTTGTTTTGTTTCACAGCTGCATATTACTAATTTATAATAACTGCATTATGTTATTGTTTACTGTATGCATAATTATATTTAAAAAACATTTTACTGTGATCTATTGCAGTTTGCTTAGCTTTGATAAATTTTTAAAAAATTAATTTTTCCACAGTTCCTGGAAATTATGTTGTTAGATCGGGGGTTTACTGAATCTGTCAATCCTATACGCTACAACTGAATTTTTATTTATATATGCGAGGATGCCATACAATCTTTTAGGGCCTCTTACATACTGCACCTTGAAAACTATGAATAAATAAGTACAAACTTTACCTATTTTCAGTAACAAAAATTTCTCGATAACATCTTACAGTGAAACTTGTTTAAGATGTTCCCGCATAATAGGTTTTCCCACCTAAAAGGTTTACAGTTTTAATTCCCTATATCTCATCCATATAGCTCTACATTAATAAATCCCACTTAAAAGGTTTTTATTGAAGATAGATCACCTGCATATAGCATTCAAAACTAATGGACATTTGTTTAAAAAAAAATTGAATTATATAGCTTTGCAATATAGTTTGATCAGAAAAATGTCACAAACAATTTATAAATCTTCTGCGATATCAAAACCCGAGCCGCATGCCGCACAGTGCTGAAAGGTAGTTATGAAGAAACCTAAACCACATGCCACATGCATACTGTGTACTGTGAGGGGGCTAGTACATCTGCTGCTTTGCCTTTTTTGTTGTTATTTTGTTAGCGGGGACGTAGCTCTGTTCCTTTTGCTAATGCAAGTAGTTGCCGGCAGAACAAAGACGAAAACAAACACACTGATGTAGAGGCAGTGCCTATCATACTGATGCCCGGATAGCAGCGAGGTTAATCAGCCAAAGATGAATAAATAAAAAATCATAATATTGGCATTTTTCTCTTTTTTATTTAACCTCTTTTGATGAAATTTACCATACAAAGGCAGTTCATATAGGTAGTGCTCGCCCAGAGTTAGTCGAGGTGGATTTTTCTTATCTACGTAGTACGCTTTTCCGCCTGCCCTCAGTAGTAGTACTTGGCCTGGCACTTAGTCTAACTTAGTAACTGACAATGCGGTTATTAATACCTACTTCTGGTTACTACACAACTATCAAAGAAAAGCCTGCATGCCAAAAAGAGAGACAAAACAAAAGAATCTCTGCTAACGCATCCATCCTCTAGGCTTCACAGCCCCTCTACCACGTCTAACATGTCCTCTTCCTCCCACCATGACACCCCAACTAATCAAAACACTTAGCCGTCCATCTCCCGGCGACCGCACCCTAGCTCCGATAGATGACAACTAACTCCTCCTGGACTAATACTTTGACTTACTCGGCCGACTGGCAGAGGGATACATTAGGATCCAACTTGCCTAAAAAGCTGGTTAATTGACATTTATAACCTAAAATATATATGTACATAGTTACTAACAAATTTGCAAAGTGTATTGTTCCACCATACCAGCTAAACATTCATTAAGTTATTAATTAGGGATGTGCAGCATCATCAATCTGTCGCAGATCACTACTTTTTTAGTGTTCTGTTGCAGACAGCACTACCACCCACGTTGATCGAGAAACGCCCTGCAGAGCCCCCGCATTCCAGCACGTCCCAATACATGCCTCCAAGCGGGTGAACTCTGACCTGCCTGCCAGATAAATTCATCCTAACACAGGCTAGCTCACAGCTTATTTGAAACTGTAAAAGCCAGCACTTCTCTATACGTGCTTCCAAGCAAGTGAACTATGACCAGCCTGCCAAATACATCCCATTCAACGAGAAGCAAGTTAAAGAGGCTACTTGAGATTTTAAAAAAATCCAAACAAGGCAAAATACAAGAAAAAATTACTTAGAAAAGTTGCTTGAAATTAAATTAGCTTTAAAATGAGTCCAAACACTATATGACTCAGACAAAATTGACACGTAAAAATTTAATACTATTATCTTGCCTTAACAGTTAAATTTAAAATTTTGAATCAAATTTCAAAGTTAATTTCTCTACTAGCATCCCCAATTAATATGTTGGATCCCGCAGTGTACATCCTTATCCCTGGTTAAGTTGGCCTACTTAAATTGTTACACACAATAAAAAAAATATTAACTGACAAAAAAAATTGAAATTTCTATATCATAGGCGGTCAAGTTAAGTGCTACATGCCAGCGCACGTCACAGTACGTTCAACCACTCATGTGCTCACACTTGAATTAATCCAGTGTCACAGTTTTAACAACTGCCAGTACCCCTCATTATACCAGCCATATCATCAAACCTGAGCAGCACGCCACCACAGGCTGTTCCAATAATCTGTATTGTAGCACGTCTGTGCTGATCATTGAATGAAAATACTTTGCCGTCAACCTTTGAATATCCTGGTCACGGCACCAAAAAAGTAATGGGTCGGCTGACGTAAAGATGAAGTTCCATTACTAGTGGTCAAATGTGATCATATAGTGGTCCATAAGAATCTATTTGCAGCAGTCCACTTAAAAAAAAACTGTTGGTGTGACTGTTTTATTAAATAACCTTTTAAGAATCAGCTTTACATACTGAAAGTTTTAGATTTCAATGATAATAGTCTTAAAACATCAGCCTGATGCTCCCGGAAGAGAACAGCTCAACCCTAAAAACTAGATGAATTTAAACAAAGTTTGAAACAACTGAAACAAGCCACGACATCATAAATACACCATACTCGCGAACGCATGAGCCATCCACTCAGCGACTAAAGCACTGAAAAATTTTGTTTGACTATAGAATACTCATGGCTGCTCGGCCACCTCTATCCCACACAACTCACGAACCGCTCCAAACATCCATCTTCGTCCACGACTAGACAACAAGTCCCTCACAACCATCTCACTCCACGCTCGAGCAACAAGTAAACATGGCCGACCCCGCGAAGCTTGCTCTCTCCCTGCAGCGCCTCTAGCAGCCACCCAACGCACCAAGGTAAAAACGTAACCGAAAATTAATACAAAATTAAATGTAATAAATTACAAACTTTATACATCCAAACAACATGTAAAGTAAAAATATAGATTTTAAAACCATAATTATATTTTAATTTACAATATATTTTTTGATAAATTTGAACTGCATGTCCTTTCATAGGCCCAAGCCAGCCTGCGTAAACTTATTACCGCCTCTCTCGCTCACTCAACGAGCGGCAGCACACGTGCACTTTGTAAAAAGTAAAAGTATTAGAAAAATGGTAAATCTAAATATAGCTATTCCAGGAACTGGGTAGGCACACCTGTGCCATCCAACTACACTTGCCAACAACACACCCAGCCCTGAGTTATAATAATAAGTAGACTGCAAGTGATAATATTAAATTAAAATACAAAGTTGCCTCAGCCAAAACAAACCAACTTAAATACATATAAATTTCAACAATTTCAAAACTTATACAGATAAAATGCCAAACAATACCTTACCAAATTCCTGTCAACAATACCTCAAAATAATTAAATAGATCATAGAAAATTCAATAAATCAAACATAAGGAAACAAATAAAATAAACAGGAAATAATTAAGGCCTAAGTGGTAGGTGGACTGCCTCACAGGCTATTCACTTTACTTAGCAGCTCCAATGCATTTATTACATTATTTTTCAAGCATAAAATCTATATGATGCTAACAAACCCCGTCATTTTAAGGGAGATTACAGTGATTATTATCAATTAATCGACAAACGTTTCTTACGATTAAGGACGTATACATTGAAAAGTTTGGCAACTGTTTATGAGTGGGGAGAAGGTGATGTAGGTGGAAGTGCTGGTGCCTGGGCCTATCGTTCTCTTCTCATTAGCGCCTATCTGTGTTTGCTGTTTATTTTGTTGCCAGTTGTTATGCTGAAATAGTGTTATAAAGGACGTGTTATTTTTGCATATTAGTGCGTTTTTGTGTATACTACGATAATTCAGTGCAGTGCGGGACAGCTTCTACGAGTAGTGGCAGTGGGCCAATAAAGCGCAAAGCGTTATCATTGTAAGAGAAATTGAAAATAATATCAGAAATACAGTGGAACTTCGTTAAGACCAGAATATGGCCATAATGACAGTATTTTTGTGCACCGTCAATTTCTGTATTAAATATGTTAATTAATTAGTTTAATACAAAAGCATTTTCAGAGTTGTTTACACTATGACAGAAAAATGGCAGTACGTATGCGGAATGCATTACATATCAACTCGTGGCGCGCTCTCACCTCGGAAATGAACATAGAGAGTTGCAAGAAAGAATTAATTGTACACAGCGTCCCGTACATCTGGTGGTGCGCTCTTGAGGCGAGACTCTGACACTATAATCCTGACGGAGTGATAAGCTGTAATCGATACTGTGCGATGAGTGGACTCAATATCGACGTGTGTACACACAAAAAAAATTGTGTCACCTTTGTCTCCTGGCGGTACTTATATAATATTTTGCGCTTTTTGTTCATACACAAAGTATTTTTCCCTTGTATGAAAAATATGTTACGATAGGTGAAGTTTCAAAGTGCATATACTGTGCCATTGTTTTAACGTGTGTATTAGTTTCACATAAGCAGATGCATAATCAACATGTCATCGTCATTAGCCTACGAATGTTAACGTATACATTAAGGTATACATGTGTAACTTTTTTAATGTGTTAATAAGACATCGAAATTATGTTACTGAGAATATGGTACCCCAAAAATTTTTGTTTTTGAAAAAAAAAAAAAATTAAATAAATAAATATTTTAAAATTTTCAAATATTTGAAAAACAATAATATTATGAAATGATGCTGTTTTGTTGTTGAGAGGTAGTAATGGCGTGAATGTATATAAAATTTTGTTAAAATATATCAAGTGGTTTTCAAGATACACGATGTTTAGTTATTAGGGGTCCCTACATAGCACGGCATAGGCACACTACGTCACTAATACGTAGCAACCGGAAAGGAAGGAGGGGGGGGGAGGTGGAGAGATGACGATTTATTGGCAATATTGGTTGAGACGAGCATCTGTTATGACGACAGTTCTGTTCTGCTGTTTCTTCATTGTCGACTCTTGTCTTAACCAGGTTCCACTGTAAAAGCTAACCCCAAAGTTTTAAGAGTGGCCATGGCAAAGAAATTGGGAATTGCACCATCTACTCTAAATGGAATCAGTACTAAAAAGTCCACTTGTTCATGGAATAGACTGTAATTAATAATTTTCTTGTCAAACCTTTTCCCCGATAAGTTTTTAGCATCCAGTCCCTTGAAAACATCTTAACTGAGTTTTACTGTACATTTTTATACTTTACATCATGGCTCTCAGGTATGCAGTGCTCATAAGTAAAAAGTGAAAATAGAAACAATCAAAACTCTCTGCAACAAATTTAATATACGTACTGGCAAGGAGGCTACTTAAAACACTAACATAAAAATAATGTTCATTCTACTTTAGTGAAACCTTTCTCACTTTTGCTTTCTCCATCCAGCACAAAATCATTACATCAATAATTTTCACACATATATCTCAAAAGTAATTATAATATTATGTAAACAAACTTACTTAAATGCAAAGTGTGTATATATATATATATATATATATATATATATATATATATATACACACACACACACACAGACACACACACACAGACAGCAGACACACAGACAGACAGACATACACACACATATATTTCAAAGTTCATATTTGTACTACTACAGAAATATTTTAATTCACTATGCAAAGAGACACAGAGCAGAGTATGTTGACAAAGCAGAGCAAAATTCCCCTGAATCACTAGTAGCAGAGAAGTGTAAAGGGAAGACGGTCAAGCTGTCAGCGACGTTCTAGGAAATATTCCAGCCGAAACCATAGGCTACTGCTCCCACTGCCATCATATACATCAAACATGTGTCTCTCTCATCCCTCCTTTACTACACTCTTATCTTAATACTCAAAGAATTCTTACCCATTTTGTTTTTATCATGCTCATGCTATACTACATGTCCTCAGGTCCGAGATCCTTCATAGGATTTCAAACCTACCTACCCTGGCCAGTCCACCACTGCAAAGTAGGTACCAGCAGAGCCCTGATTCCATGAACTCATATAATGAGAACAGCTATGTGGAAAGGATTTTAGGAACCTTACAAAAATATACAACATTTTGTGAAAAAATAAAGTAACTTTGATATAATGGCATACAAATTGTAATGTGAAGATAGTAAAATTACTTTCACTAGTCTAAGTATTTATTTATTTCTCCGCAGATAGACTTAAACCATCTGTTGAGGAAAAAATTGTGAAAATTCTGTGAAAAATTTAGCAGCAGAAGTGAATTCGAGTTGAGTAAGCATGGTCGAAAGAGAAATGCTCTGTTGCCAAACAAGTAAACACCTAGATCCTTTCTCATTCCCAGGGTGCTTCATGAGAAGGCAGCTGGCAAGTTATGAGCATCTAGGTACCCACTCTATGACTATTCTCACTTCCATGCAGTCTACACACATTGTGGAAGTGGACAGCACGGAAACTAATCCATAGATAGTGTGTTGCACCTCTGTCAGAATGCGCTACATTGCAGTGGCCATGCTCTACCGGTTAATTACATTACTGACTGAGTACAGTGGTGGCCAATTTGTTTATTTTTAGCCATATCTGGGGATAAAACAAGAATATATATTAAAAGTAAATAAATATATCACTACACAAACTTTTCAATACAATTATAGCCGTTAAAGTAAATAGTGTGTTTTGCCGTTGCTGAAAAAACACTCAAGTGCAAAGTATTTTCAGCAAGCGGTAATCAGATTGCTGTACGGGTGCAAAACAGCTATCTTCAAAGTTACAATTGCTGCCACACTCATATTTATTATTTTACTGTTGCAGTTTGGCAAACTTTTAAATCAGTTTTCATTGCAAGATTTTTTTAACATTATTCATGGAGATTTTCTAAAACTTGCTGTAGGAGCAGGAGAGAGGTGGAAAGATAGAAGGCAGAGCAGTGGTTAGTCATAATTTCTCACATGTTGACTGAGTGTGTGCACACTGCTTAACTCAAATTATATCTGATGGATCAATGTCGGCTAAATCTTTAGCAACATTGTAACTGACATGATGTTGTTCATGTATAATAGCAACTTCTAACAAACCATTCAAAGTATGGCCAGTGTGAATTTTCAAACCAAAATCAAGATGGACATCAACAATACGTGCACTTTCGCTAAATGTAACTATATTATTAAAGTATTGTTTATCTTTTTGCAAAACTGTTTGAGCCAAAGGATACAAGGTCCTATTAGTAGAACACACATATCTGATAGGTCCAATTCGATACATTCTATTTCTCCAGGACATCTGCAAATGTTATGAATGTATGTTGGATTAAAATATAGCAACTATAATGTATAGTGAAGTTAAGTTAGGTTAGGTTAGGGTAGGTTAGTTTAGGTTAAATAACATATGGTCATGTTGTTTGGATTACGTAATGTACGCTATTGCGTAGCTTTCGAAAGGCATTCTGATGGTTACCTCCACCTACACTTCTGGGTAGAACTGGTGAAGCGTACAGGTATAAAAGACCTGGTTGAAACACTAAGAAGTCATGTACACTCAAGTGCTTTAAATGTGCAGTCTGTTAGAAACAGGAAAGACGTATTGTGTTACATTACCAAGGAAGATAGCGAAGCTCTTCACAACGTAAGTCTCAGCAGTTTAAATTTCAATTATCAACTTAAATTTTGGTTGAAAAGGACCAAACGATTTTCATACATGGATACTTTTGTAATAAGATATAAAATGTATTTTCGTTATATAATAGAGGCATTCAATGAATACCAATCGTCGATGAAAGTAGGTTTCCTTAACTATTGCGCAACTGTTTATGACGGTTGGTATAATGAAGTAGCATGTTGGCATAACGATTGGGTAATAAATGGCTACACCCATAAAAAGAAACAACTGTATTTATGGGGCCCATCTTCGTTTGGTAAAAGTTCTTGTTGCAATACACTACTTAACTTTACTCCACGTGAATTCCACTGGAAGTTTTTGAGGTTTTTCACAGAATTTTTTTTCTTTCATAGCTGTGGCTTACTAACTGACAGTACTGTAATTGTGGTACGTTAATGATGTGTGCTAGCAAAATTATTTTTTAACTGCCTTAAATTATAACAAAAAGTGCACCAAGGCATTTTGTTTGGTCAGGGCTCCACTTCAGTAGCTATCAAGGGCTTATTTCTAGTTCACATTTTAGCATTACTGTGAGTTAGCTAAAACACTATGCAGCTTGAAGCTGACTTTTTCTAGGTTATTGTTTATTTGCACAAATTTCATAATGTGATGGGGCTTTCGTCTACGTTGCAGTGTTGTTATTATCTAGAAGCTGGTTTTTGAGGTTATGATGTCCCTGTTCGGGCTGTCAGAATGTGATGGGGCTTTCCTCTTTCTTTTCTCGTTGTTATTTAGATGTGTGGGAGGTTACGTCGTTCCTGTTCGGGACGGCAGAATGTAGTGGGGCTGATTCTTCTACGTATGTTGTTTGTTTGTTTATATGTTGGACGTAACTCTCCTCCGTTGCTATTACAAGTAGTTAGCCGGCAAAAAAAAAAAAAACCAAAAACACAGTGAGCTGATGTAGAGGCGGTGCCTATTATATTGATGCCCGGATAGCAGTGAGGTTAATCAGCTACAGATGAATAAATAAATAAAAATCATAATATCGGCATTTTCTTTCTTTTATTTAACCGTTCTTTTGACGCAGTTTAACAGACACAAGCAATTAACATTGCGAGTGCTCGCCCAGAAATAGTTGAGGTGACTTTTCTATCTACGGATTACGACTTGCCGTTTCCCTCCGTAGTAGTACTTGGTCCGGCACTTTGACGCACCCTTGTAGGTGCTTAGTTAATATTTTACGCTCGGCCCCGTAATTTGCTTATTTTGAGAGTTAGGCCTATTGTATTTACGCCCAAGGGGACCTCTAAATACATATTGTGAGCCGTGTTGTCCATAAACGTAATATTGAGAATATTGTAAAAGTTGTATTTACCGTTTTTGTGATTGTACTTGTTGAT
>PNEQ01131371.1:0-67107 GCA_003012365.1 Medauroidea extradentata
TAGTTATTTGTGCATTTTTATTCAATTAAGTAAGTTGAAAATATATTGTGTGTTGATTTAGTGAAAATCCTCAAAATTATATAATTTTTGTGTTGTACAGCATATCTCGAGACCAACCTTTTTAACGAATGAATAAAATGTAAATGAAGATATTGGTATAATGCCCTGATTCGTGGCCTCTTGCTACTGAGGTGGTTAGTAATGCAAAATAATTATTAAAAAAACTAAATCTACACTTAAGGCATATAAATATGTGAATTTCTACAAGGACAAAATTTTCTGAACTAGTAACATATATCAGACTAACTAAATCTGATGTGCATAAGGCACGTTTATCTTGAACACACAAGGTTTACATAGTATGCAATGTAGTACTTGTAACGTAAGTTTAACAAAGTTATGGGGGTGATGGTGATTGGTGAATTAAGGATGGTATGGGGCCCGAAAGACTTACTTGCATAGGGGCCCGCAAATCCTGTCAAATATTTTCATGTAGGCAGTGAAATAGTAGCTGTAAGGTCACGTGATTTAGAATAGAAACGCCCCTTACCGAAACGTGAGTATTACATTCGTTTGACTTGGCAGGATGTGTGGACGTAGTACAGCATGCGCCTTCGAGGCCTAGAAGCGAGGGCGTGGTAGGGACGATACAGAACGCGAATCACGTCTCACCCTAGCCTCTATGCGCATGTCATTGAACTGCGTGCAGTCTTCTCGCACACAACTCGCCTATATGCAGTGGTGGCCGTATAATTCATGACGTAGTATTAAACACGTCGGTGTACTGCACACGTGTATATCTGCTTGTAAGATTCTGCAGCAAGATGTAAACTAATGAGTGAGTGAAAATGTAAGCTAATTGGTTTAATTTTGTGTAGTTTTTTGTTGTATATCATTAAGTTATATTCTAATAATTTTATATGTAATATTTATTTATGAAATTTTCTCACTGTGAAATTGCATTGGTTATGGGTCCAGTGTAAGAAAAGCGACTCTGCCTTAACTGCGCCTCTGAAGACGTAAATAAATAAATAAAATAAATGTTCGTGCCAAAACTAGACCGCTACAACACTCGTATGTCGTAGACACGTGTGTGAAGTCCAAGTACAGATTTCAGTTAGTTTAGCACGAAAGACAAGGCGTACCGGCAAGGTAATTAATGTGCAACATTAACTTCTGGTAATACACCTGAAGGTGTTACGTTCCAATCCTAACGTAAAGTGCAAATACGCACTATCCATTTCGGCAAATGTGAAACGTCACAGCGATTACTACAGCGTTAATTGGCAATCAAGGCAAATAATCCGCTTTCAGAACTCGGTCGCCGTATTTTCTATCTTCCCGCCAAATTTTGGAATGATGACATCGTTGTTATAAAACAGCCGAAGAGAGAATTTGTGTTGTAATTTGTGGAATACGGTATGAACATCAGAATGATATTGAAATCAAACTTACATCACACGCGTGTAATTGTTCACAGTCGACAGTAAAAACTAAAAACCTGCTGCAAACTTACTTATTATAACACGGGACTTAAGTATAGGACGTTCGCGACAGTGACCACTTCTGAAGGCCAGTTCATCGAGAAAAATACTTTTAAAAACGTCAAGTTTTGAATACTGTACAAAGTATACTTTGATTGTTGCTCAGCTGTTGGCGTGTTTATATTAAATATAAGCAGGAAACTATCGATGATCTGAAAGAACAAATAAAGTAACTAGGATTTAAAATGTACTCACTGTACCCTGAAACAACTATACGTGAACATATACACGAAGAATTGTAGTTAATCACGCTCTTGGCCGAGTGCTGCAGCATGTACACCATCTGATAACGAGGTGGTAAAATAATTGCCACTTAAAAAATAAAATTTACATAGTTACTTTCATAATATTAATGGCTTACTTCGCAAAATGATTGCGTGTAACTACCTCTTTTCAATGAAAATCAATTACGTGTCCTCCGCCTTCTGGCAAGGTCATATTGCGTATGAGAGAAACCGTTGTGAATGTTGGGCCTGCTGCTCGACTAGCGAGACATGCCTGTCGCCCATCCGGCCCGAAGAATGGACGAGGCGAGTGAGGACCAGCGACGGAATGAGAGGCGGAGGAAACGAGAGTTACCCGAGAAAACCGACGGCCAACGACACGTCCGCCACATTTCCTACATGCGAAAAATCCGGGATCGGACCCGCCGGGGATCGAACTCGGATCGCATAGGCGGAAGGCGATATGATATGTCTGACCCCTCGATCACTGCGTCATAAAAGACAACTGTTATGTGAAGGTTTAGTTACAGCATATTCCAAACTGGTCTGGTTTATAGCCCTTTTAACGCTGTGGCGACGTATTAATGGCACAATTTTTCATCACCAGTAATCTTTGAACATCAACGTATATGGTACCTGGCTGACACCGCCGACTTCTCGCTGCAGCATGTACGCAAATGTGTCTGGACCGCACAAGACGTGCATGATCCACCCAAACCCGGGCCGTGACGAGACAAAACAAGAGGTGGCCGATGTCGCAGGAAGGTAGAAACTGCAAGAAGCGTACAACCGCCGGCGGGGAGAGTGGATTTGGCTGACCTTGTAACGAGTGCAGCAGGTGTGGAGAAAGCAATTCCCCCCACACCACAAGATTGCTTGCACACACGTGCCACTTTCTATTATGGACTGTCCTAGGGTCAGGGTCATGTAAGGTGTGCCCTCACGTGTAAACCACGTGGTCAAACACCACGTCCGCCACGTGGCTGACACGTTCTCAGGGAAGCACACCACCACGACCTCACACTAATGTACGTGACGTTACGATGTCTTCAACATCAACTCTCCAACTTTTTTTATTGCTGTTAGAAAAATAGTTTGACATTTTAGGAGGGAAAAACTACTGACCGCCTTGGTAGACGTATTTTGAACGTTAGAGTCCAAGAAGTACGGTAGCGATAAGGACGACATCGCACGGACATCACACCTCACGCTAGCCTCTACGCACAAGTCAATGATCGGCGTGCAGTTTTCTAGCCGACAACACGCCTCTATAGACAATCAGTGGTGACCATATCATTTTATGAAGTAATATTTGCGACAAACGTGTGTTATATCCATATATACATATTTTAAAAATATTCTGAACCAAAATTATCACGCCTAAAAGAAGGACCGCAAAAACAACCGTTTGCGCCACGTTCCAGTGTATCTGGCGCAAGTAGCCAGCCCGCGTTAACCCCATTTAAATCAATGCTAATTTTGTTTTCGCTATAGCAATAACAGTTTTACGCATATCAATATTATTTTTGCGTTTTATAATAAAAACAATTGTTCTTATTTTCGCTGCGTTCGCCGAAGTCAAGTATAAACAATGGTTGACTATAAATTTTACAAAACTTTTTTATATCACATTGATAATGTAACCATTTGTTATACTTGATTTTGCAGAACACAGCGAAAATAAGAACATACTGTATCTTTGAAAAAGCGTGAAGATAATATTGATATGTTTAGTAGTACTCTTGTTGCTATAGCGAACGTAAAATTAGGCTTGATTTATATGGTATTAATGCGGGTTGCATACATGCGCCTGAAACACTGGAACGGCCTCTTAGCCAATGCGCGTGTTATGTTCTTTGAAATATATTTCCAAACAGACATGACTAAAGTACGTTGAATAGTTTTCGAATAAACTGGTTTCGACCGAAGCTGTGCACGTCGCTTGACGACCTGGGTAGGTGGCCACCTTAAGGGTCAGCTTATACACTGTTGAAATACGTCGCAGTGGGTTAGAATGGACGTCACACCGCAGGGGAAATACTGTGGGAAACAAAGCTTGTTTACAAACATGTTGCTTTGTTAGTTGTTAATTGTAGAAAGCAAAAATGTTGCGCATTCATAGATTTGCACGTAAGGGTAAAAAATATTAGTTTCAATTTCATGGTTAAGATACGCAAATACATAAGATAAATGTTTACCTGAAAAAGCGGCAAATCCCAAACAAACAACCAATTTTCTTGACGTACACCTCATCCGGGACATGTGAAGTCAAACAGCTAAATGAAGGTTATGTTCGGCTGCGGTATCCATGGAGATAGGAATTGTATTCCACACCTGACTGAAGCTCCGCCTCTTTTCAAGTCGTCCATTTAAACGTTTATTTGCAACACTACTATACGGTTTCCAAAGAACATATCTAGTATGAAAATAAATTGCACGTATTGCAAATACTATCTCCGAGCCGTGCAATGGGATTGGCCTTGTCAAACAAGTAGAAAGCCGTGTTAGATGTAAACAAATTAAACTGGTTTGGAAACGTTCAAACGTTCGTCTACAGCAATTTCCGAAAACCCCGGAAGACCGAAATCAATATGACGGTGCCGGGAATTGAACCCGGGTCTTCCCTAAATGCGAGGAAGGTGTTTTACCACTGCTTCGCCTGTCGCTGTACCGGAGAAGATGGCCATCAGAAGTGTGAGCGAGAGGCATCTCCTAGCTACTTGTGTTAAGCACAGTGTTGCAACGAGATTGGCTCGGCTGCCAAAATACTAGAGTGTGTGCTGCTCCACATAACAGCCCTCCCCTACATCTATACTACACAAGTGTGTCACTGGGTCTGCCACTGCCCTCACTAATATAGTCCTGGCGCCACCCATCCTACCATACCAGACATTACAACACCACTCTACTTCCACTCTATTATATACTGCTTCATTATAGCTAGAAGTGTTCGAAATTCTTCTTATTTTCTGGAAAATGTCTATAGGCTCATTCGACGTCTCCAATTGACCTACATTGCCGTGGTCTGAAGCGGAGAATACTTCCATAGTAGAGTAGCCAATCTTCTGCTAAGTTGTAACACACGTAATTTTAATTTAATTTAATTACGTCTTTATTGATGGCGCAGTTAAGGAGTTATCACTAGAGCCAGTGATTTTTGGTGAAAAGAATTCTGCAACAATTTGTTTCAATGCCTTATGTGCACATCTGTTTCTCTACTTCATGGTCAGTGATTGGAAGTTTTTGACTTTCGGCGTCTCGGCGTTCTACCCGCAAATCACGGACGTGTGGTGTCGCGGTAACATTGTTCAGGTTCGTACAGTTAAATGAGCCACACCTCTGCCTTGTTATATTCAACCAATAACCACGAACCAGAGTTCCAGGTAAGGCATTGAAACAATTTGTTGCAGAATTCTTTTCACCAAAAATCACTGGCTCTAGTTATCACCTTTTCTTCCACTGTACCATGTACACAAATATTACATACGTCTTACTGGATAAAATACATTTTCGACAGTAATTTCTTACAAAACAATTAATCGAGCCACAATACAGACCCGTTAGATTTAATAATAATTACAACCAGATTTAATTATGATAATGAAACTAAGATTTAACCATGATTTTATAAATTAGACGTGCATTTTGCAGCTCCCTAGTTTTGGCTGCTCGTGCTAAAGTAAACCTATTAGCCGCACAGTTGTTACGCTCAAGTCAGTAAACACACGTGGGCTTTTACTGTTCTTACCGCTGTATGGGACTTTATACGCGCTGCTAAGTCTCTAAGTACATTGTAAAAATCCTCGATAAGTTTTGTATCGATCTGAGCTGGTGAAACAACTGTCCGAAACGGTTATTTTCAGCATGTTGGAGCGATCGATACTTCCAATGCGCGAGAAGTTTTCAAATAACATAATATAGTGTTTTTTCTCTTTCTAGATGACTACGCGTGAACATGTTTAGTGGTTTCGCGAATAAACGTGCATTTATTTATAACAGTTAAAACACTTATATAACCAAGTAGGCGGACTCCTTCCCCTTCAAACCGAGCATGGTGGCGCAACGGTAACACTTTGGACTCGCATACCGGAGGACCCGGGTTCGATTCACGGTTCCGGTCATCCTCATTCCGGTTTTCCATACTTTCCCAAAATCACTACAGGCGACTGCTGGGATTGTTCGTTAGCAAATGCCATGGCCGACTCCTCTCCCACTTCATGTCAATGTACCAAGTCTCAACACAAAGAAGCGTCAAGAATTACGTGCACGTGGCACAGCATCCAGAAGCCATGAGGATATAAAAAATACGCACAATATAAGCATTTCACATTAACGTCTATATGTTTGCAACACATGCGTTCCTGTACAATTAATCCGATTTCGACGAAAATTCGGTGATTTGTTGTGTGTGCGCCAACAAAGGTTTCAATCGAAAATAAATTTGCATGACTAAGGTGTCGGGGAGGGGGGGGGGGCAGAAGGGTCTAGCGGCAAAACAGGAGAGGGGCAGACCGGGGTATCTAAAAATTTTAATAGACGTTGCAACGCATGCCGAGACAGCTTTAATATAAATAACTTATGTATTATTGTGATCTTGGATGTTAACTTCTGGGAGCAGCAAAGTGCATTTAGGTATATTGTATAAGGCAGAAACAAATGGTAGGAGGCTACAAATAGACTGGGAGAATAAACTTACAGTGGCGTTTAAAACATATACTCACTTTACCATCAACATTATATACAAACTTTGACACAATGGCACACATATCTTTCTTCGCCTTGAACCACTGTCTTCTACCCACTCACGAGCATCTGCTGTGCAGAGTACATTCCAGTTTATTTCTGTACAGAATATGTACATCCAGGGCCGTGCCAACAAGGGGGTGATGCGCCCACCCACCTTCTTTTTAAGCAAACATGTGGGGGGAAATTGTGAGTCTCGCCCCCACCCCCTCCATTATTTCTTTCACATCATTTACATTTCGGAATAACATTGGATTATTTGTAAGGGGAAAATGTAAACAATCGCACCTAAAGTGTGAAAACACATTGCAAGAGTTTTGTATACATACATATATATATATATATATATATATATATATATATATATATAGGATGAGTCTGAATAGCAGGTTTCCTGTGCTCTAGGTTCTGTACGTTTGCGCGAATATTCAAGTGTGTTTTGAGCATAAACGGTACGACCTAGACAGTTGCAATAAAAGGACTTTTTTTTTGTTACACACGTCTCAATTATCAAACCATTTTCAAATGTTTGAAAATACTGACGGAAAAAAGTTATATACAGTTAGAAGGTAGCCACCCCTTTTATTTTCATAAGGGTAGAGGTATAAGTTGCGGCTGTTGTTCGTTTGAAGGTCCCAGCTGCATTAAGCAGTGTTCGAAATATTACTTTTTATGTCATTTTGTTTCCGATAATTTGGGGAAATACGATTATAAATTTTGATATTCATAGACTCATTACTCCTTTTATATTAAGAATATAAGGCGAAAAATTCAAAATATAATTTCTGCTTGTTTTTCATAAGGAATCGCCTGCCAGCGTTTGTAGGTGTTATTCAGACTCATTCTGTATAATCCGCTCCCACCCGCCGTCAACACTCAAAACAATTGGCATGGCCTGGGTACATATACGTATTATATAACTTCCAATGTTTTGTCATCAAAATCGTTCAGGAAACCTTAAAGACATTTGCATGGTGTATATCACGGTTCGAACTATTGTCCACAACACATTTCTTACACAGCTACAGCTGATTTACTGGAAGATATCACATAATATCTTTACTTCCTGGAGCAAGAAGATAACCTCGCAGGGCGGGGAAGAGGTGAGGCAATGTACGGTTGACCGCGGTTTCAGAAAGTGCGGCGGGACATTCCAAACCACGAAATGAATATGTTGATGAAAACAACTACAAGTGGTGAACCAAGCTGACGTAACTGGACCCACACACGTGGATGAGATGGCGTCTATCTTGCAGCAAGAGTGGAACACGTGAGGGGCTAAGATTATTTTATATTACAAATATTAATGTCATATTATTGTTACGAGTCATGTTGTTACCATGCACGTGGACTGAATACACACACACATCCAGTCTACGTGCATAGTAACAACAAAACTCTTAACAATCACATGACATTAATATTTTATCATATATATATATATATATATATATATATATATATACATACATACATACGTACGTACACACACCTAGCTATAGCTATATCTCCACAGGTTACAATGACATTTAATTCAGAAAAGTTTCAGCCACGTGAATTCGTTTATAGCGTTCGGAATAAAATGAGCACTAAATAAATAACCATTGAAAAAGATCACTAGCCATTATTGTGAATAATTCAACATTACCAATGGTTACCTTACTCGCTGTACGGTTGGCAGCGAATTGTCGAATGTAGTTATTTCTGTGTATTTCCCTACGAAAATGAAACAATACTAAAATAAAATCTACACAATTTGATATATTTGTGTTCAATATAATTAATAAAATATTTTTCATCGCACTACATGGGTTCCTACCGACTTCACAATTATCTTACATGCGCAAACATAAAGTGACGTGTCCAGAGAGGTTAGACATCTCCCGTCGTTAGCCGTTACACGCGGAAAGATACGAATTGGCCGAAAATATAAATGTAGCAGGGCTTTTCTGAGTGCTCTCTTTATTCCGAACCACCTATAGTCATATTTATTGCACTTGTCTAAGAAGGCTCACAGTAACTCGAAATGTATTTATTAAAATACTACTAGTTAATTTTCGACAAGTAACAGAGAAAAATGTTTACTTCAATGCAAATAAAACAAGACAGTAGTATAATAATGAATATTAGTATTTCTTGTAGCAGAACCTAATGTTGATTCCTCACGCACACGGAATGTTTGCATTCAAGTATTGTCTAGTTCTCAATGATAACAATTTCGAAAACAGGGAAGGAATTTCCTCGGGTAAACGTCGCCACTATTGTGGTAGGGGCTGATAAGAGTTGTGCGACAGACGTCCGGGCAAAGATGCGGCAATTTCCGGGAAATATCTTCAACGGGCATTACCCGCCTCGGGAAATTTTTTCCGTGCTTCCCGTTCTATTTCACCCAACCCGGCGAGCATGCTGTGACTCTGTGTAGGAGGTTTACTCTAGGTCGTATTTAGCTTACATAATGTATATAAAACACGCAATAGTATGTGTTACACATACGACGATGGTCACTCGCATACATTACTTCTTACTCCAAGGTATGCCATGAGGATTTCATGCCGGACGATGCTTTGGTAGGCGGGTTTTCTCAGACACCTGCCGCTCCATTCTGGCGCTGTATTCATATTTCTCTTCACCAGCGCCCAAAACCTCACAAAGTATTCCTTAAGAGAACAGTAAAAGTAACAGTACAAAGTACAACAGTAAAAGAATCGCAGTTAAACTTTTAACGTATATTGAAGTCGTAATCAGTCAAGCAAATTAAAATTATAAAAAAAAAAAAAATTGCTAGACTAATTACGGCTTAAATATACGTTAAAAGTTTAACTACGATTCTTTTACTGTAGCGCAAGGTAAATAGAATTGATATTATATTAGCAAATTTCACATTTTTCTTCACAGAATTTCATATGAGCGAAAAATAAAATAATTCAATTGGCAGCTTATGCCGAGCCTTAAGAGGGCATGGTACATAATTCAACGCTAAAAGCATTATTCTATAATTGTAGGTTTAATCAAGCCAATTAGCGAAAATTAATCAATAACAATCCGAGACAATAGTTTTAGCCAACGTTTTAAACAAAATTGTTTCCAGTGTTACGAACTTCTGAGGCACAATCTCTGACGCCGGAACCTCGTGCATTTAACTGCGGCGCAAGAGATCACGCGTAACTAATGAGTAATTCTGGATAAATATTTACTCATAAAGATGGCAAATACCATTATCTAGGATTGTCATTGAGTATTTTATCCACATTGGCTTCGAAAAAAGCGTAGAAATCAATTGATGTTTTCAACGCTTATTTATCTACCAAGCACTCTTAAGACACTGGAAATTCGTGGTAGTCTTCTGTCTTCCCTCTTCTATCATCTATTATATATAATCAATTTTCTGTTTGCTAGTTTCCAACGTGCCACATGTAGCACGGAAAGGTTTCGTATCGGTATTAGCTGTCGTATATAGTTAATTTGGAACACTATTTCTTTTCAACTTGACCAGTTTGAACTTCAAAGCTTTAATAAAAAACGTCTGTTATTTGTCCCATGGCTGTTCACACGTTTTACAAACTGCATCCCCCTATAATAGTAGGATAAAGTCAATATACCATTGGGCGCAGTGTACAATGTTTTCTGTGGGGGTACATAAAAGATCGCGTATTTCGTTCACCTTGCCGACTACCATTTCTGACTTTGAAACGAGAATTACGGACGCCACCCAAAATGCAAGAGTGTGGAACGAGTTTGAGTACAGCGTGGATATCGTTCTGACTGCGCGAGGTGTTTGACCGAACATTTATGAAGATGTGGTAAAGAAACTTCATTGTTTCACGGTTAATTTAAGTGGTCAACCACAGTTGTGGGTTGTTTGGTTTTGGTAATATAGTCATTCGTTGTGGTATTCTTTTATGACCATTATGCGTGTCACACTGAGTTGCGAATATTTCTCTATAGTACTCTTTTGACGAAACAACTTGACGCGTATTTCATTTGGAAACTACGAAGACACACTTTAAACATGGTGACTGTAAGTTAAAATAGTCATCACGCATATTAGGACCATTATTTTTGGGTTGCTCAATAAGGCTAAAAACGGATTTTCCTGCTCAAATGGTGCGGTATCACATCTAGCACAAGACACTGAAACGATGTGCAGTGGTATCGCAGAAAACTCGCTTGAACTGACACTTCACTGATGACACTATCATCTTACTGGCGAAAAGTTTCAAGCCAAGTCCATTACATGTTTCTAGAGTAGTTCCACGCGAATCCCGTTAGAAGTTTTTCAGATATATTGAAAAAGCTGTTCCAGCCATTTTGAAGGGCTGCGAAATGACTACGGATTTCTGGCATTTTCTAAAAGTTATTTTGAAAGGGTTAAAAATCGGTTTTCTAATAAGCGTGCTTAATTATTAACGTAGGGACACAGTCGATATATGAATGTAATGCCTGTTAAATAGTTTCGTCAAAAACAAACACTAACAACTTCGCTGCAACACATAACGCGCTAATGCTTACCAACATATAGGAACAACAGTAATTTCACTTGGCTGGACGTTGCCCTGATCTATTTGCTTGATATGCCGCTGTGGAAGTAGGTGTCGGTATCTGTTGTTTTAGGCTTCAACTGAACCAAATGGAACATCTAAGGGAAGTAATAAAAGTAACAACTTTGAGATTATTTTTTTCCCTGGCTTGATCCGGAAGAAATTCTTAGACTCGTCAGGAGTGCTCTAAAGGTGACTGAAACCAAATTAAGAGTCCCTGAAACCAAATTGTACTGTATCCACCGTATAAAAAATATTAACAGTACACACTTATAGATTTGTTGTCGAGTAGCCTACCGTTTGTGACGGTAAACGCCAAAGACTCATAACACTCTCGACAACTTGGTGAACTGCAGCCAAACAACAAGGGGGTCAAGCAAAATACATTGGTAGATACGCGAGTGTTCAGACCTGTACTTCTACGACCGTGGCATAGACCAAACTTACAAAATTAAGTCGGAAACAAAGAGGTATTGTAAAATATACATTAAACTAAGAGGACGGTGGATGTTCCACTTTACAGAGCGACTACTTTTTTTTAACTATGCTCCATGTCTTTCTACAACTGTTTTGGTCTCATCCAGTAGCAGTTGTATTATCTGCTGTCATAAACTGAAAACAACGAGGAAAATCTAAGGAAGGAAGGAGGAAGAGTGAGGAGCGACTGGAAATACATTTCCGTTCGCCTTACTTCCTTCTGTCAACACGAAGGTTCTAGAACAACCTATGAACGTCCATTGAACAATGTTTACGCTGTGCACTAGGAGTCCGTAGTTAGAGTACTATGCAGTCTAATCAAATATCTCATCTCACTTCCTCTAGTATTCCAGACTTGTGATATTCTAGTAACGGCAAGGATCATCGGCGGTGTAGTGGTCATACCACTCGCCTCCCACTATGGGGCAACGTGGCAGTGAGTTTTCGCGGGGTAGTAACGTTTCAAGTTACCCCCTCCCTCCCCCAATCCCTTAGCATTCAGTCGCTTCTAAACTGTGCGACTTCATTTATCATCATCCTTCAGGTTCAACAGATACCTACGGCATCCAGTTCCCAAGTCTATCAAACGAAGTGTGTGATGCCATACTTTGGTGTCTTCCCCGTACTATACAGACTGTTGCAAAACTGAATGTCGACATTTTGGAGGAACAATACTTACATCTAGGGGAACAAAATATTTCACATGTACGTACGTCTGAAAATGTACCATTTCTGCACTACAGTTCACAGTACATGATGTAATAATGCATAACGTGAGTGCTGGATCGTGTTACTGTGGAAGGATACATCGGGCTATGCGTATTATGCAATTAAATACGTCTCGTTTGGTATGTTGCTGCTAATAATAGCTGTGATGACATTCCGCAGTAACATGACGGAGCGCACGTTATGGACTGTACATCATATACTGTCAACTGTACTACAGAAATTGTGCAATTTCAGTACGTACTTGTAACATTATTTGGTTCCTCTTGGATGTGAATACGGTTCCCCTAAAATATTGACGTGAAATTTTATAACATCTACTGGTTTTTTCCTTGAAATTGTATTAGTTTTCATGGACACGACAAATAATTATTTTTTTTAACAAGTAACAATGAAATACGTCCCTGAGATCGACGTAAAGTGTGCGAACAAGTAGAAGGTTAGTGCTGGTAATAAGCACTTTGTTTCAGCTCGGCTATGTTTTGTTAACACACTTCCGTATCCCGGATCCTGAATAACACAACCCACAACCCAAGTTAAAATTGTCAAAATATCATAGGTTTCACTATTTATAAACTCCAGAGGTGAAACATTTGTTCTGAAGACGCAAACAACAAAAAAATTGTATAGAATGAAACAAAAAAAAGCCAAACATCGCACAAGCAGACGAGAAAGGTATCCTCCTTGGCCATACTAGGAGATAATCCGCAGAGGTGGCTGATGACCTTTACTGCACAAATGTCACAGTTTGAAACTTGCAGGCGACATTGCCAAGTGCTTCGACCTCTCACACCACGCCGAATATGAACACTGGACCTTCAACTGTTAAATGGCAACACCGCGCACAGCACTCGACTACTTACTAACATCCAGACACATGCGAATATGTGGGGTGACGTCATAGTTGGAACGTTATGATTGCATTTACTACGGTGTCTGCTGTTAGCTTTCTCTGTAGACACGTACTGTGGCCATCACCTGCGAAGATAAGTCAGTTTACGAACCAAGCACACTGTGTACCCATTAGGTGCAAACATCGCCAGTAAATAATGTCTATCGTGAGTTCAGTACAATAATTAGATAACATAATGTTTTCAATCGGTTCTATGCGTCTGGGTTATAGCCGCGTCGTGTCTAACTTTTATCGACGTTTCGGTAGGCATTGCAGTTTCCATCTAAAGAGTGAATATATATCTGCAGTAACTCTAACCTTTCAGTGGGAGAAGGGTGCCGCTTCAGTGGGAGAAGGGTGCCGCTTCAGTGGGAGAAGGGTGTCGCTTCAGTGGGAGAAGGGTGTCGCTTCAGTGGGAGAAGAGTACCGCTTCAGTGGGAGAAGAGTACCGCTTCAGTGGAAGAAGAGTACCGCTTCAGTGGAATAAGAGTACCGCTTCAGTGGAATAAGAGTACCGCTTCAGTGGAAGAAGAGTACCGCTTCAGTGGAATAAGAGTACCGCTTCAGTGGAAGAAGAGTACCGCTTCAGTGGGAGAAGAGTACCGCTTCAGTGGGAGAAGAGTACCGCTTCAGTGGAAGAAGAGTACCGCTTCAGTGGAAGAAGAGTACCGCTTCAGTGGAAGTACGGTTATAGTTACTGCTGTTATAACTTCACCCTGAAAATTTACCCTGAAAATGGAGGCTGCAAAGTCTTCAGAAACGTCGGGACGAAATGCGACAACGACGCGGCTACAACCTAGAAGCCTAGGACCTATAGAGAACGGCCGCGAAAGACTGCGAACTTTAATTTTCTTAAGTTCAAGTATTCGCAGATGTTTACATCGCCCTCATGATTCTTCCTACTGATGTGCATTTCAACAAATAAGTGAATGAATATTAAAGCAATTTTCAATGCTATATGTAGATATATCTTCAGCTATTTCTAGTTGCAGTATTAAACCCACAATATGGTGCTAACTTTCCCTTTAGTTTACTTTACCCCGATTAACGTTTTTATCAACCGGACGTTATTCATCCCGGCGACAAACATAACTAATTTTGACTCATACAATTTTAGAACATGTGTGAACATCCATTTTATAAAAAAAACATTTATGGCAGAAACGTGTGTACTAAAAATAAATATTAAAATTATCGCAAACAAACTTGTTTATTTTTCCTTGCGTACAATCATAGGAATTATCGTGGCGGATAAGCTTGAAGGCGTTGTTCTTGAAGCAGTCATAAAGAAAACAGTATTTTTATTTTGCAAAAATAATAATATAAAGACTCAAATAATTTTCCTGAGTAAACCTAATTTTCAACAAATTTATGTGGCGGTTTTTTACGATACCTGTTCCTTTTCGGATTTTACAACTTATATAAAATACCGACCTGTGGCTTTAAAGAAACTATACATACGCTGCAAAAACACTTCATAAAATGTAAGTAATTAACTTAAACGCTGTATGGAACAGTTACCATACCTCCTTCTTGTAAATACTACAATTTTTACAGTTGTCTTAACTTTAGTATACATTTGACAGTTTTCTAAAAAAAAAAAACGTTTAGGGGTGTTACCACGGATGCCTGGGAAATAATTCTACCATACCTACTTTCTTAGCGCTCCTATACAGAGTGGGGCTGAATTCGGCCGACAAACCACGAGAGATGATTCCTCAGTTAATAATAAGCACAAAATGTGCAGAACACTTCGTGTCTAAAATTAAACTATGATATATACCTTTGAAGTTCGAATTTCGAAAATTTATTTTCACAAAATATGTGAAAATAAATGACTTGGAAGGACAATACTCTGAACACAGCTTATGTTGTTGGGCTCTTCTAATCCATAGCAAATTCTGGTAAAGACCTTCCGCCGTTGTGAAAATAACAGGGATGGTCACCCTCTAGTTACGTACAAGTTTTGTAGTATCAGGAAATTAGAACATTTGATGACGTTTTACTGAGCTGTGCAACTCATGTAACAAAAATGACCCTCTTGTTGCAACTGTCTAGGACCTATAGTTTCCGTTCAAAACGCACTTAAGGGCGCGGTCTATCGCAATTTTCATCGTCATTATTTTATTTTGTATTTGTACCAGATATATTTTTTTTCTTGTTTTAGACACAAAATGTGACTAAATTTGGCTCTTGTGAAATGTTTTTAATCTCTCATAGTTTTCGCGTAATGGCTTGTTAAAGTCATATTTTGCATGTTTCCGTTTTAACGACTACGCTAAAACCAACTGATATACCAAACTAAAAAAAATCACAGCGAATAAAGACATTGCAGGCTACAATGATATGCTCATAAAATTAAAGAATAAACATTATTTGTATTTTTTAAAAAATTATTGAACTTTTTAAATTTTTATTTTTAGTTTCAGCAATTTTTTAAAATTCAAATAATTTTTATTCTTAAATTTTATGAGCATGTCATTGTAGCCTGAAATGTCTTTATCCATTGTGATTTTTTTGAGTTTGGTATATCAGTTGGTTTAAGTGTAGTCGTTAAAACGGAAACATGAAAAATATGCCTTTAACAAGCCATTACGCGAAAACTATGGGAGATAAAAAAATTTCACAAGAGCCAAATTTAGTCACATTTTGTGTCTAAAATAAGAAAAAAATATCTGGTACAAATAAAAAATAAAAAAAATGGTGATGAAAATTGCGGTAGACCGCGCCCGGGCTCGGCGTGGAGCTGATTTAACATATGTTTGCAGTGAATGTCCACCGTCGCCTGTGCGCTGAGAACAACGGAACACACACGTACGCAGTATTGCCTATGTTCTAGGCTCTGTAACGGTACACCTAATACTTTACCGCGTTTGTAACGAAAACTTTTTTATTACATGAGTTACACAGCTCAATAAAACATCATCAAATGTTCTAATTTTCTGATGCTACAAAACTTATACGTAAGTAGGGGGTGACCACCCCTGTTATTTTCACAAGGGTGGAAGGTCTTTGCCAGAATTCGCTATGGATTAGAAGTAGAAGAGCTTAACAACTTAAAGCCATGTTCAGAGTATTGTTCTTCCAAGTAATTTGTTTTCACATATTTTGTGAAAATATCGTTTCAAAATCCAAATTTCAAATGCTTATTTCATCGTAAATATTAATTTTAGAACACAAAGTTTTCTGCACATTTTGTGCGTATTATTTACTGAGGAATCACCTCCCGCGGTTTGTCGGTCGAATTCAGCCCCACCCTGTATACGCACGTGTGGCAAATTTACAAACTACTTTTTTAGCGTGCAAAGTACGCGTGTAGTAACCCTCCGAACCACAAGGTATAAGCGTACGTGACGTTTGAATAGGCATTAAAAACAAATTCCACAACAAATATGAAGTTGTTAGCACAAATAATCAGTACCGAAAAACGTATAAATAATGTGTTGATGTTTTAACTCGGGTTAACACGCCCATGTGTAAGAAGGTAGAAATAACAGAAATGTATCTTTCTCAGCTCAAGGTAAACTAAACAAAGCCAAACTTGTGGGAGGGGGGTGGCTTCGTCATATACAAAGTTGTACCATCTGAACTCCCTGGTTAAACAAAGGGTTTGCTAAGCAGGCATCAAGAATTAAATAGCTTTTTATCCTCTGGAGAGATGTTGTACCATCTCCATTTGACGCAACGACACAGTCTATGTAACAATAAATGTGCAAGTAAAGAAGTATTAGCAATCGTCTATATCCTGTGTTTTCACATTCAAATACACGTTTCCTGCACCTACATTTTCACCGATATTCAACACAAGAGTACTAAAACGAGTAATCGAACTCTTTAAATATGAGGGGGTTAGATGTAAAGTGCTGTAGGTCTGTTAAAATAGTTTTCTCATAAGTACATTTTTTTTTGTAATCACATGTAAAATGCAGTACTGTCTGCAATACTCGCGTGGAAATAGGAAATTCAGTTAAAGAGTGAAACATTTGTTACAGAACATTCTTTTGAAAAATGTGTACGATGTAAATTATAACGACACTACTTAAATATCTGTGACTTACGCCATTATGAATCTCAGCCCCTCCAATGTCTTAGTTATCTATACAGAATGGTCGCACAGTCTCGCTGATACGAGAGTCGACAACAAGTGGCTTGGAGCCAAGCCACAAATAGCGATCCGTGTTTCAATTCTCGGTTACGAAGCTCCGCATATGGGGAACATGCATTTGGGTTGTCTTGGGCACTCTCGTTTCCTCCCGCTCTTGCATTCAGACATTGTTCTATACGTCATGTCTTACGAACGTTATAGATACGGATGTTACGTCTGACGTCATCTTGGATTTATTTAAACGTCACAATGCCTTTTGTACGCAATTAATTTTTATTCATTTGGCCATGGACATAGAATTTTGACTACGAAAACTTTGAACCTAACATGAATGAGAATTCAGCTGATGGGATTACAGAAAAGGCATTAACTTAAAACTAAACTTCAATTCCACAAGCCAAATTAATGTAGTATTTACGCTGCCTACTATGTCACATGCTACGGCCTATTATGATTTTATGTACAAAAATAAATCACAAAAATATGTATAACAAAATTGTTACACGGCGGGAAAGTTCTAACTTATATTTCCACACTAGTTCCAAATGATAAATGCATAACAGAACAATAAACAACGCTATGTTGAACTTTAGTCTCACAGGTTCTCGCTAGGTGTTCTAATAAAGATACGCCGAGCTGAAAATAACACAGCTAGAATGACAGCGAAGAGATGACGCGACGTCAGGGCGCCTTAGTGACACTGACTAGCGCGTCATTGCTACTCAGCGAGCCTAGTGATGCCGGCAGTGATTCCTGAAAACATAGAAGCACTTGCCAAGTGAGCAGTGACTTCATGTCTAGTCACAGACCTTCCCTGAGGAGTCACACGCCCCCACATTCCTTGCCTATTATTCCGCAGTAACACGCTTGCCGCAACTTCAGTACAGACGTTCCGAAGTAGATATTCTGCCGTCTTGTCCAAGTTTAGTTTCCAACTACACTTGACAACAAAGTTGGAAGGCACATATTTGACGAAATGTTGTCATCTAACTTTTCTGTCAAGTATAGTGGGCCGGTTACAATTAAACATGTTTGAGCGTCTGTCACACTGTCAAATATTTCCTTGGAACTCGTGTTACCTAACCTAAATGTTAGGTTATGCTAGAATGGTTGCGAAGTTACGGTACAAACTTAAATTATTAAAGTACATTGCTTTTTGTCACAACTTCACGAAGGAAAAGTGCAACAGAATGGACTGAAGTGCTGAAAATTAATGACGTAGTGTAAACACTATCTGGGTGAAATTTCTGGGAAGGTTATGTTAATCTTTCTAAATATGTAATGAGAAGTTCTAATTCTTTGCTAGCCCTTGAGCGTAATAGTCTGTGTGTGTGCGCGTGTGTGGATAATGTAGAATATTGTATTATTTCAAAGCAATCTAGTACTGTTCATCTTGTAGAATCATAGTCCCCTAGCTTGAATGAAGGTAGCACAACTGTGTCACCAACTGTGTTAATGACACTGCCTTCCAACATCGTTAGTTCATCACCGTAGTAAGAAAATGCAAACAATTCAAACAAACGTTACTAATTTTACTCATAAAAAGGTTATGGAATTTAGCATCTAAAAAAAGTTTCACACGTGTATACCCATCTAACGTCCTACATTTATCTGTTAAATTTACTTTTGCGCTGTCAAAAAAGGGTGTTTATCGTTTTCGCAGTCCTCTATGGATATGCAAATCGTGGCGCTGAATATTTTAAAAGCTATACACGTGTACAAAGTACCTTTAATATTACGTCATAAAATGATAGGGTCACCACAGAATGTCTGATAGAGGCATGTATTCGGCGAGAAGACAGCAAGCCAGTTCAGTGTCTTGCGCCTAGAGAGTACCATAAGGCGTGATGGCCGTGCTGTGTCTTCCTTACCGAGGCGGCCTCGTGTATCGGTTTCAAATTTCTAAGTTTGACGCGTGAGAACAGCGGAGCTATAAGAGCCAGAGTACCACGCTCGACGGGAAGCATCTCTCCTATATTAGCAGCGTGCCAAACTGGCATGCAAGGTTTTCGTTGTGGTCTTTCTGCTATTGAGTTTTTAAGCAATGACTCTAAAATCTTATTTTTGAATAGTACGAATTGAAGGCCACTGCACACATCTCGTTTTACACTTTATAAATTCATGTGGTATTTTCGGAGTTACAACCATCTAACATAGCTGTTTTTAACCATTTTGAGACCCAAAAATTTATAACAAGCGTGCTGAATTTTTAAAAGTATAGAAGCGTAGTTTCAAATGATTGTTCTTCTCGTAGGTAAACTAATATGAATAAGTTGAACGTTTTTGGGTAAAAAATACGCGTGACACGCCACAACAACGTCAATGCGCCAGGTAGCCTACAAAGTCCTCAACAACTATTACAAAATTACTCGACTCCAATTTTTTTCACGTCTCAAGGCGTTCACAGAACTTAGCCGCACGGCTCGCCATTCTTCTCGAGGATAGAACACTAAACAGATAAACCGTGCGTGCGCCGGGAGATGCTGGAGGAAATGACCTTGAAGTGGGTGCACGTGGCTCATTTAGAGAGTTCTCTTGGCTCGAGTCCACGGGCGTGTATGTTGATTCTAAGGCCTCTTGGAGAGGGTAAAAATATTCCAGATTCCTCTGGTCCACACTTCAACAGTCACGTGTGTATGTGTGGATGGAAGAGCGTGCATGTGTTTGTGGAGCCAGTCAGTGAAAAATTCGGCAGCCAAGAGAGAGAAGCATATTTGGACAACTGGTTTGAAGCTGCTAGATTTACGGTTCCCAATTTCCTAGTCGCGAAGAAGTGTGGGGGGAAATGTTTCTTTTTTTTATAGACGACCAAGAAGAACATACAAGCAAGGACTGGTACTGGGGATGTGACGGAACATGTTTATCTGCTCAAGACGACAGAGCCACGTGTCTGGTTAGGACTGACTGATGTCGCATCAAAGAACACGCAGTTCCTTGGTTGCTGCTAAATATTCAGCTGCAAGCTTTCAACACACACATAAGACCACACACATTTATTGTCCCTTTCCTTTTAAATAATAATAAACAATCGTACGTAGACGTTCCTGTTATTAGGTGGATCTGGATATAAAAAAAGCACATTTTAAACCCTACTTATGTTTTATATTTACGATAATTTAAAATTTTCTGCCACTTTTTAACGTAATCAAGTCACCTTAAGGGCGCGGCTACCGCAATTTTCATCATCATTTTTTAATTTTTTATTTGTACCAGTTTTTTTTTTTTTTTTTTACTTATTTTAGACACAAAATGTGACTAAATTTGACTCTTATGAAATTTTTTTATCTCTCATAGTTTTCGCGTAATGGCTTGTTAAAGTCATATTTTGCATGTTTCCGTTTTAACGACTACGTTAAAACCAACTGATATACCAAACTCAAAAAAATCACAGTGGATAAATACATTGCAGGCTACAATGACATGCTCATAAAATTAAAAAATAAAAATTATTTTAATTTTAAAAAAAGTTGAAACTGAAAATAAAATTTTAAAAAATTCAATGTTTTTTTTAAATACAAATAATTTTTATTCTTTAATTTTATGAGCATGTCATTGTAGCGTGCAATATATTTAACCACTGTGATTTTTTTTAGTTTGGTATATCAGTTGGTTTTAGTGTAGGGCCTAGTCGTTAAAACGGAAACATGCAAAATATGACTTTATCAAGCCATTACGCGAAAACTATGAGAGAGAAAAAAATTTCATAAGAGTCAAATTTAGTCACATTTTGTGTCTGAAATAAGAAAAAAATATCTGGTACAAATACAAAATAAAATAATGATGATGAAAATTGCGGTAGACCGCGCCTTATTAAGTAAGTATCAAAGTGTGTAGAGTGTATCGCACTCAAAAGTAAATGCCTGTGGTCACAATATGTAAATAATTTAAGATCATTATTCTAGACAAGATGTTCAAAGAGATCTCCCTTTATCCCGAACCACCTACAATTAAATTATTTTGTGTACAGCAGGTTTTGTTAAACAGAAAATTGATCCTCGACATTAAATGAAATAGTGAGCTTAAATGACAAGGTCTGGTAGAAACAAAGACATAATCTAAAACAAGCCATACAACTTATAAACAGTTGTAATCTGAATTGGTTTGAACGAATACGTAACAAAAACATCAGCTCTTTAAGAAATGCTGAAGTGATGTACGGAGAGCAATTCCGCTTGACTGATCATGCAATAGTTCGAATCTCGTGAAAACTAAAACTACAGCCATGTCCGTTTAGAATAACTTGATTCCAGTAATAGCTAAATGTTGCCTTACAAGTTTCTTAGCAAGCTACAAAATGAAGTATTGGTGGTCGTCTTTGTTATCCCAGGGATGTTATCATCTCAACGATGATAAGCGCGAATCACAACTGACATGTCCTAAACTGGGACGGTAGGCCTACACACAGTACATGATATCCATGCTTATTCTGCGCCTCTACCTTGACATATACATGACATCCAGAAATTGCCGTATAGTCAGCTGACCACAATAATCCTGGGCTAAATTGGAAACGACATGTCGTACAACATTGTGCCACTAGCAGTCGTCTACAATATAGTCCAGTATTCGCGTGAGAGCTGATTATACGGCAGATTCTTGGCAGCCTGTATATCGAGGGTCTCTCCAGTCTGCACGGTCCAGTCAATAACTCACTGTAGAGCTTCTTGCACATGAGAAATAACACGCAGTGTTCGCCTGGCTCATGAACAGTGACGTAGCGTGTCACATGCGTTCTGTTTTACGTCACACTGATCTACCTAAGACTTTTTTAAAAACACACCTATGACTATAGCTCTATGTTATTTTTATAATAAAGCACGATTATTATAAGCATGTTTTGGGGACCTCAAAGAGGCTAAAAAAACTGCTTTTTCAAACAACTTTATTTAGAAAAAAAGTAACTTCATTAGTAAAACAGAAAAGGAGCATTTGCTTGTTGAATTTGCATCATACTTTCCACAAACTTAATTACAGGATCACCACTTAAGCCCCATAGAGAAAAATAGTACGAAAACTCTACACAGCAATTTAGTGCTTCTTACAGATGGTATTATTGTTGGCTCGCGCACCAGTCTCGCCCGTATGGCGTGCGTTTTCTATTGGCTCCAGAGTATAAAAATGCATAACTCGAGAAACAGCCTCAGCCACATAGTAAAATACTTACACCGGTAAACGTAAAATCTAACATATCAATGAAATGTATTCTTCGTGTACAGCTGATAATCAAGGCACACGACAAGACAGTGCACCAGCGTTTATTGGAAAGAGGACTGGAAAACCACGCGAGATAAGCCGCAGGGCATCTGCAATATCAGTCGGTCGTGCTCACTCATCAAACTGCATAATAGTTGGTTTACAGTAAAGTGAACACTTTGAAGCAGTGGTTACTATTTCCTATCACCCAACGTGTATTTTCTGACACTTTTTAATTCAAGTATAGCAACCAAAGTAATAATCAAAGTGTATAAACTGCACTGTACACAGAATAGGTAGAGGCAACAATAAAAAAAACTTTTTCATTATTATCCTATAAAAGAAGGTATTCAAAAGAACTCGTTTTAACGCGAATAGCATAAACATAAAATTTGCTCAACCATTCGAGGCCGCAATTGGCGCAGTGGCTAGAGTATTCGCCTCCCACCAAAGTAATCATGATTCTATGGGGCCGGACCCGGATTATCGCACGTGGGAATCGTATCATACGATGCCGCGGGTAGGCAGGTTTTCTCGCGGATCTCCCATTCCCTCCGCCCTTCTCATTCCGGCGCCTCTCCATTGTAGAGCCTCATTTCACGTCATTCTCCGGGGCCAGCAGATACCTATGAGCACCCTAGGTACGATACCCTGGCCTTCAGGTATCTTCCCCATACGATATTTATTTATTAGACCATAGACTGCAGTGTTACTCAGAGAATATATCAACATAGTGAAATATGTCAATCAAGGTTTATGTTTTCTATTTCCAAAATTATTCTGTAGTCAATACTCGCGATAGCAGAAGCCATAACGTGGCACAGAAACTACAGTGGTCAGGGGATGAGGAATGATGTATTGTCAATAGCAGTATGGCAAAAGGCGTGTAATGTCCAGACAATGAACGTTCCATTGCGATAGACATGACGTAACTGTAGCACTGGTGATTTCATAGGGACTATAGTGGGGAGTGTGTGATGTATTCCATTCTCTAGTCGAGAAGTCAATTCCGCAATGTGATTAACCGGACCTGATGCCTTGTAGAGCAGTAAGAAGCACGGAAGCTGGGCAGACACACGTCATTTCCCGTAGTAATTATCTGACATCAAACTGGACTCGAAATAACTGTATAAACACGTGATGTATGCTTTTGGTCGGCAATTTGTGTGGCGCGCCTGTAGGACTTTCACAAGATGAACTGTAAATACCCACTATTATGTAATACAGGCATACATAGGCACGAAGGAGAGGAGCCCGTAACGCCACAATTACGTTCGGGTGAGTACAGGCTGGTGAATTCTAGCCCGTCCCAAATAATAACGCGACATTTGAACGCTTCTAGCCATTGGAGTATTGCAAAGTGAAATTTACAGACAATGGAACAGTTTTAAATCAACAGGAACTGTTCGAAGAGAGAGGTCAAGATCGTCCACGAAACCAATGTAGTAGTATCAGATTCATTAATTAATTATTAACCATCTCCAGCTTATTTCAATCAGTGTATTCTTCCCAGCACCTCAGGCTGGCATCTGGCTGAGCTATGACCATGAGTTTTATTTCCACACCAACTGTCCACCCCTTACCTCCTTTACAAGTTCATCTTCACACATCATCGCCGGCAATCGTTTGCTGAAAATATGCGCCCCAGCCTCGCCAAGTTACTCGACACATGACTGGATGGGTCAAGAAGAAGCTTTTGATCCGAGGATCTTAGCCTTGGAGCGGCCAGAGAGCCGAGACATCAAGCACACTTCCGACAAGCCATACTAGAGGAACATGCACAGACCTTCCAGACTCCAGGGGAAGCGCGGGGAGGCATGTGGGTGACGAAAATAACACATCCGCTAGTCTTCCCCGCATAAATATGCTGGCTATAAATAACGTGTGTGACATCGGGCAGCATCGTGATGGTAGGAAGGACAACCCACATCAACGCGATGAACATGGGTCAACTTCTCCAATTTCATTTCTGTAACGAGCTTGCTTGCTGTGAATCGCTATTCCACACAAAATGTCATTAAACCAATGCATATGATTGGACAATACCCAATAATACTACGACAGACCACTAACCTGTGTGAACACAACCATCAAATCTGGCAGAGAGAGGGAAGTGTAAGAAGCACTTTCATATTTCAATAAAATCACGCACAGAAATAAATACTTGAGCTACGAGGCTTTAAATCGATTAATTCTTCGGAGAAAATCTTAATCAATGTGAATGAACTTATACAAGTATATAACAGGAGAAAAAATACTATGTTATCTGGAATACTGAGAGAGAGAGAGAGGGAGGAGAAATAAATCTGCGAAAGGCACAGAACTCTTCCCACAACAACTACGAAGGTCGTAACAGTCCCCATTACAAACAGGGCAGAGAATCGGAACTAAGATAAATGTTTCGGTCCGTCATACATATTACAAAACAATTTTCTGAAATTTGACTTTCTATGGCGTGGCTTTTCATATATTTCAAAACAGTTACAGCTTCACAGCAGTTAACATATTCTAAACCAGTGCGGGCTGATAATAAAAATGAGTGGTTAATTAATGTGGGTCATACTTGGGTAGACCGAGTGAGGTGTCGCAACGGCAACACGTTGGACTCGCATTCGGTCGGGAAGACTCGGGTTCCCCTGGCTCCGGCCATCCTCATTTCGGTTTTCCATGGTTTCCCGAAATCGCTCCAGGCGAATGTTGAGATGGTTCCCCAACAAAGGCCATGGCCGACTCCACGTCCCTGTCGTACTAAGTTGTGTGACTTCGCAGTCGACGAGACATAAAGCTCACTTACCATCACACTCGGGTAGAAACAGCACCACCAGACGTGCGTGCATTCGTTAGAACAGGACAAGTACACGCAGTATCTAAACTCTAGGCCTTCGACATCGCAACATGTAGAAACAAATACTGCAAGGCCAGTTTCTGGAGCTATAGAAGGTCGATATGAAGGTGCCAAAGTAAAGGATGTTCAGGATCCAAGATATAAGAATATCGCCTCCCCGTGTCTACAAGGGACGTTCACTCACCTCCGGGTGCAGTAGGCTGTTCTTGGAGGGGAGGCCATTCCTGGCCGAGGAGAGCTGAGGCTTGACTCCCAGACCTCCCTTGGAGCCCGGCGTGTTGCCGCCACTGTATTTGGACAGCACATCCTTGTGGTGGAGGGATCCGGGACTCTGCAACACAAAGCATGATTGTTGTAACTGCTATATTCCGCTCATATATATATATATATATATATATATATATATATATATATATATATATATATATATCCCTCTCCCACTCATTCTCGCAAGCATTTCACAGCTAGAATAGAAATGTTTCTTCGTAGTACTAAACAAAAGACACTAACCTTTACCCTGAACGACAATCGAACACATTACTAATAATGGTCACTACAACATCACAATAGATACTTCTTAAAAACCTATGGAAGTATACAATAATAATAATAATAATAATAATAATAATAATCATAATAATAATAGGCATTATTGCATTATACATTACTTTTTCGTAAACATTTACCAGAAATCGTTTAGACACGACACACAGAATTGGGTCATGTTATACTAGATAAATTTACTATTGTTTCTACTCCAAACAATGTATTATGTCAAGCCAACAGTTGCCGTACTAAGACCATAAAAAACACTTTCCAAAAGTGATCGAACACGAAATAGTTTTTACTGGAATTCAACTTGTAGCACTTCTGAAAAATAATGAGACATCTTCCTTAGAAGGCTTTACCACCGTAAATTCTAAAAATAACGATTAGATTTAAAAAAAACAAGAATCTGTTAGCCCATAAATCGGTTACGCAATGCTGCGTAGAGACGTGTCACGAGATAGTGTGGTAAAACCTGTTCCGTGAGTTGTGTCGAGATGCTTGTTCACTTACCATATTCATTATATCATCATACATTACTGTAGAGCAAGTTGCATGGCAACAGGCACGCCATATCCGACATGAAGTGAATATATCGCTGAAATGAACGTCATGTCGCCAACTGATACCCATACACGCCACTCCTCTGTCTTTTTAGTCGCGCTCGTCTCTGCGAATACATGCCGTGGGTACAAATAATACTGAATTAGACTACACGGCATATTAGCATCGCATTTTCAATAACTGATTCAAACCTCAATACTGTGACTAGTTTGAGACAAGTTACTAAACTTTGGTTGGAAAGGAACAAGTGCGCAAAGGGGCTACTTCACACAACTAAGATGGCATGGTAAGTAATTCAGCGCTAAAAGTTTCCGTTTAAAATTGTAGGTTACTCGAAGCCAATGAACAATAATAATAATTACAATAATTGACAATATATTCTACTCACTTTCTGGGCAAAAATTTTTCTCAAGTAACCAATCTCTGACGCCGAAATTGTCTTACAGTTAACTGCTGCGCAAGAAAAAACGCTTCAAAAATGCATCGTCGGGGGTAACACTTGCTCATAAAGTTTTCAAAATATTTCAGTATGTTGTTTTGTAGTTTTTCCATTTGCCTTTCGAAAACTTGTAGATTTCAATCGGTGTTTTTAGCGTTTATTTATGTATCACACATTCTTAAGGAGCCTCTCTAGATAGGCTATGTTTGTGTATGTTGAGGCAGGATTGGTAAAAGTGTCGTTGAACGATGTATGTAGTGCATTATCTATCGTCTCTCCGCGCAAGCCACTCAGCTGGCGTGCTGTGCTCTACTATTATTCTATTTCCTGTAGGATTTTAAGCGAAGACCAAATTGTTTTATTTGTGGGCAGCATAGTTCAAAGTCTAACACTCGTTTCTGTAGTCAGGCTTTTCAAATCCGGTTTTTATTTTTCCAGTCTGGAAAAGCCATTTTTGGCTATTCTGAGCGGCCCGGAAATTATGTTTCTAATAAACGCGCCGATATTTTGAAACTATAGCGACATAGTTTGAAGCGTGTTCTTTTCTTAGCAATACGCGTTAGATAGTTCCTAAAAAAAAACATAGTCGTAACTCGCTGCAACGCATTTGGAGCGCAGGTAGGAGGGAACTTACAAGATCGCTCTAAACTAGCTGTTTTTAATACCAATGAAATGTGTGTGTTGCTGTAGCGGACACATTTCTATCAGAGAAATGAATAGCAGCATAGGACTGAACATGTTGGCATTGTTTGTTTAGCAATACCGTACCGTAATAGACACATGTTGGAAACGTGACGTAATCGCATCCCGTATGCAGTTTCATTCCGTCGCCTCTGCCCTAGGGCAACAGCCCGCTGATTGGTCTGCGCTTCCAGAGTCTTCATCTCAGCACGTCGTCTCTCACATCTCGCCATATTCCTAACAAGGAACCGAACCAGCGACTGCCGTTACAGGCTTGCCATGGCAGGAAGCAGCCCGCGAACAAGACACACTCATGCGGGTGAACTGCGAGCTTGTCCGTTATCGTGCGTGTGTGCGTTGACCCTCGCACTAACTGTGCACGTCGTGACAAGACCCACACCCTCCCCTGCTCGCTGGCCGTCGCAATCTTGAACACTTAGTATATGGCTTTAGGTTTCTGTTAACTACGGTCATTTCGTCATTGCAAAACACAAACCTACAGTTTATATAACAGATGAACAATTAGGTAGCTTTCTTACAAACACAAATACTGATCTTTGAAACTCATAGGCTACGTTTACCACAAAAACAAATGACGTAAACATTTCGCAAATAAGTCTTGATCAGTAAAACATTTGCAGAAAAAAATATTTCAATAGAACGTACAGTTAATTTACCAATTTTTCTAACGTTCGAATAAATTTACAAGGTTTATCTAGTACATGCATAGCACACATCGATGGCTTAGATTGAAAGCCTCGTATCTGCAATTTTAACATTGTCTTCAATTCCACTAATAAAAATTGCAAACAAAAATTCTAACTTATCTTAAAAAAGGAATTTCAATAACGTTTTTAAAATATATATTTTTTTACGAAAGGAAAGTTTTGAATAATATAACATTTTGTTCATGTTTTTATAATTTATGCGATGTTTTCAAATTCTGTAGATACGAGGTTTTCATTCTAAGCCATCGACATGCTCCATAGTTTCATGTAATCCCAGAACTTCACAATGTAATTATATAAAAATAGACACCTGCAAACGCATATCGCTTTGCTCTTATTCGTTCTCATTGACTTCAATTTTCTGAAAATTTTAAGTCAAGAGATGACTCGACTTAGTTTAGCCAACTCTATTTTGTATCCCTTCATATTAACCTAAGAAAAGTGCTGAAAACGTAAAGTGAAATGTTTAAGTGAACGGTTACCTTGTTAAAAACAAGTTAAGCAAAAATCTACTCTTCTGAAACTGTGAGGTTGCCTTGGATATCTGTGTGTGAGAACAAAAACACTGATCGAATATTTTGAAAAGATGTTACACGAAATGACTTGTGATTTTTTACTGCATAACGTAGGCCTACTCAGATGAGAGTTTACGTTTTATACTCTAAGTAACATTAAAAATTATGCAGAACTATATTTTGTGAAAATACCACAATGCTATGCGTTATTTCACCTATCAACAACGCACAACGTAAAAACTGTGTACTACGCGCTAAGTAGTTCATTTATAAACTGCGCTGCAATTTCAGGTTGTCAAAAGAAAAACACTTTTAGGGAGCCTACCTTAGCTCAACTGTTTCAATTAGGTAAATTTTGGTTTAATATATTCTGTTATATTCGGTTTAAAATACTTTATGTAGGCCGAATTTACGTTTAAGAATATTGAACAACTTGCATAATGACGAATAAACTGTTCCAGTACAGCAGAACATTTACGTTATGCAGTATCCAAATACTTGGTTACACCGTTTCTTTAACATCTGTCAACGAGTTCTAAATTAGCATAAGTCCATACTTCGAAGTATAGCTACGCTACGGAAAGGGAGGAGAACTAACTGGCTAAACTATCTGAAACACGTGTGACGTATCATGTACCGCCAATCATTAGTTACGTACGCTAGTTTATTCTGAAATTCTTAATATGACTACTTCTTTCAGCCGAGCCAACAGAGAAAACCTATGCGTCTATGTAGCATTCGGTGTAATACAAACTTCATTATAGTCCAAACAGTTCATGGGTCATCGGTTCCAGAGATGGAAACACGTACCTCAATATTAGTCGCCAATGATTCCTAACGGAACAATTTTTTGTACACCACAAATAAATTTGGTAGGAAGAACTTTATACGAAATATTTATTTCAGCTATGATTATTTCCTTAAAAAATAATTTAGAACATTTCTCTTCTTCTGCATTCTATATTACAAACAAGTTTAATTTGATAACCCAAAGAAACCCCCACTCATTTTATGTTATTTATTTTAAAACGAACAAAACTCATAACTGCAGCCGTTTTACAGTTTTTCGTGCATATTCATATTGTAGATTAGGTACATATAAATACACTACACATAATTAGATAAACAAACAAACTATAATAAGCATAAATTCTTACATACTCAAGTAAAAAGCAAAATAATTTTAACTTTTAATAGTAAAATATAAATTATACAAGAGAAACCACTCAAAAGTAATGAGAAAAGTCTAGTTGTGTAGTGAGTAGCACTGGTGCAATGGTTTAAGCCAAACATGAACCAGCAGAGAACTGACTGCAGACAAAGCATGCCGCCAGAGATGGGCGTACATCACGGCTTATCGTCTAGGAGCTGCGACCAGATGTGTAGGGTGGAGAACAAACCTATTGTAGCCTATTAGCAGTCGACTTGTATGTGACGTAGCTGGAACAAGGCGCTGACTATATTTGGCACAGAGGAGAAGTCAACATCAAGGACAACGTCAGGACTAGGGAAGAGAGTCCGAGTCTTGAGTTACTGAATCTCTTCCTGCGACAATCTCTAGGTATGGAAACCTGTCTCCAAGTACTGACCTTGCTGGCAGCGACCAATACGTTCGCTTCTGCGCGGAACTGTTTTTCATGGCGAGAAGGTCTGGTTTGTACCTAGTCTACCAAACGTACTCCCGTTTCTTTTTCAAGATAAAAACAAAGAGCAAGGTTCACGCGGAACGAGTAACAATAAATGTTTTAGGCAAGACCTCACGCATGTTCATCAACAAACATGAAGAGAGAATGAAGGAGCATATAAATTGAGTCAACGTACAGGCACGACCACGCCCCCAAGCTGTGGCGAGTGTAACGAAGAGAAGGTGGCTCAACTAAACCCTACATGTATCGGGACCAGACATGCCTGTCACCGGAGAACACACTCCACATTTTCCAGCGAACAAGGAAGTTTGTGCTACCACGCTACCGTACATGTACTGAGGCTATTACGCTCAGCACTTTCCGAAGCGACTCTGTTTTGCACCTTCACAACTATAGGACTTACCTTGTATTGTAATGAAAATTCTCTTTACTGGCGAGGCTTTCTTCCAACAGGATTGCTTAATAAATTCGCGCAATAGCCATGTCTGGTCAGATTTTAATCCGTATGCCACCTTCACAAAACTTTTTTGTACAAATAGTTGTCCTCAGCGTGCAATATTATTTTATAAACGATCACAGTCAATACTTCCACGATCTTACATTACCACTATATGTGTGGGTTTCCTTCACCACATTGTATTGAACTAATATATCATTACGGTTTTTTCACTACTCCTAGAAGTTTGGTATTGGGATATATAAAAACCAATCTGTTTAGTGCGGAGCCTGTTGTAGCTCGCTGGAAGTGGTCTGAAATAATTATGACATCAGTACCTCAAACGATTTAGTCGGAGGGACAACAACCACCTCCACTCTTAATGAGTTTAAGAAACTAAGTCTTAGAATTATTTCCATATCATCGATTTAAACAGAAGTATACACAATTGAACTGTTACTGCTTACATCTTAAGTTCGGGAGTGGAAACCGTAAGTTTTAACCAATAACAGTAAAGGTCGATATTCGTATGATGCCATTCGTAATTCACTCGATAAACGCCATCTTGATTTAACCTATACACCAGACGGGGAAATTTAGAAAAATAACTATAATTTGTTGTGTAATTCAAGTATTCAAGTAGGAATACAACAAAGCATAGTTTACATTTCCAGCAAATCGTTATTTCTACTTTTTTTTATGTTTTCGACCATTGCTTAGGTGTATCAATACAGCCAAAAAACAGAATATTCACGCTACGATCCTATTGGATAAAGTTAGGCAGTAACCTCGATATTGTGTACGATCAATTTTTTTGCGAATCTACTGCTTACTTCTCAAGTCTACTTCCTACTGCTTAAGAATTTAATTGTGATAAAGGCGCGGTTCACCAGAGTTTTCAAAATCTTTTTTTATTTTTACATTTGTACGAGATATATTTTTATCTTATTTTAAAAATTATTTGTGACTAAATTTGGTTCTTGTGAAAACTAAATATAATGTGTTTTATAATTTTCAAAAATTGTTTTTTTTTTAATTTAAAATAAAAAAAATTTGCAATTATTTTAAAATACCAGAATGATATATATATATATATATATACATATGAGACGTTGTAGCCTACAACATGGTTATTCTAAGTAATTTTTTTCAGTTTGGTATGTCAATTGGTTTTAGTGGCGGTTACCAAATCGTAAAATGAAAATTTTGACGTTTTCGAGTCATTACGCAAAAACTATGAGAGATAAAAAAATTTCGTAAGAGCAAATTTTAGTCACAAATTATATCTAAAATAAGATAAAAAAAATACCTGATGCAAATATAAAAATATAAAAGGCGTTGAAAAAGGTGACCGCACTCTTAAGCTTCATTATTCGACCCCAGTTGAAGGGCAACCAGAGCTCCTGTTAAGTGGCCTTTGTCGAGATACGAAATGTAGCCCGACGTCTAAATCCCGCCTGGAGCTCCAAAGAGCCCTTCTTTCCAACATACGCTGGGTGATTATGACCTAGTCAGCTAATCTGGGTTGCAGTCATAGTTACAGTAATTGAAAGTCGCAGCAACAGTTAGTCATTCTGGTATAACTGCACGCGATTAAGAGTCGTAAGACAATGAAAACAGCACAGTAAAAAGTCCACGTGGAAAACTTTAAGTATTGCCAATGTCTTAAATGCAGCCACTTACAAGCCAATAATACGACGATAACAAGTTTGCTTCTAGGTAATATTCATAAGCGTTTGGCGCACGAAGCGTTTAGCGTATGCGTCACTGCGATTCGTTGCGAGGCCTACAGAAGAACGTAGAGACTTGGGACTAGTCAGCGTACAGAGATGAAGTAACCGCGTTCTGAGGGTGAATCACGGAGAAATACACTAGTGCCAAGCTAAGTGCAGAGCTGAGAGGATAGGTAGATATTGACGGCAGCAACCTGGCATCATCAGCCCGAGGCGAGAGAAGGTATCACGCGGCCAACACGAACCTGTTCCACAGACAAGAGCGAGGATATACACGTGGCCATGCAGCTGGAGGCAGGTGTCTGTAGCACTCTGCCCACCTGCCCTGCCCTGCCCTACCTGACACACTACCTGCCGGGTCATCGCAGCTGGCATACACTATAAAAAACTTCTTAATAGAACTAAAAGTTTTTAATACATACAGAGTACGGGACACTAACCATACTTGTTAAGTGTACAACAGTTTAGTATTGTTGCTATACAAGCCTAGTAAAACGCGCAACTGTTTCCTATTACTATTAATGTATGGGAAACAATTTTTGATTAAAAATTTGGCAAGATTTAACTGAAAATATTTCAATTTCGACGTAGCTAATTACTTTACCTTCCATTACGTACATCGTATTCGGGAAATTAAAGCAGGACCATAAATATATTAAGTTAAATTAAATTTTAAGATAAAAATTCCCTTCGCGCATGTTAAGTTCTTAGGTCATGTGACATTACAAGTTACTTTACTCCCGACCCCCTCCCACTCCAGAACCTTCCCATTTAACAGCAGGAACACTGGCTGTCCTGTCAGCATCTGACCTAAAGATATGACCAACCAGGATCGCTTTTAACTGGAATAGGGAAAAATACTCAATAACCGAAGACTGCCGAAATTTCCCTCCTCCATCAGACAACTTATCAAAGAAAAGTAATTGTTACAAAAAAATAACAACGAAACTAAAATATGCATATATAATAATGCATGACATTAACGAATAGTTTTATTTAGTATGTTGAAAAGTTAAATGTAATACTGATAGTTATATTATGAACATGGCAATATTGAAAAGTATCTTACCATCATTCATGTTGCGTGTTGTGACGTTGATATTGGAGGGATGAATTGTAGTCAAGATTAGCCTACATTGGGTGTCTTCGCCGAAGATAAGGTTCTCGTTATTTCACATGGGAATTAGGACTATTCTTATAATTCCTCCGAGACCAACCTACTGAATACAGCTTACCAGACAATACATAAGTTCGTGAAATATATGTCAATCGCGTGTAGCAAATGGTTGCGGCAGAGAATTGAAACAAATACGAGAGTAATTAATTCCGTTCCAAATTTTATCCAATATCTTGAATTTTAAAGTCAGGTCACGTATAAATATACCTGTGTGCATAGGTGTCATGTGTACATTCCAGGCGCTAAGCGATGACTTAATTTTAATTTCCTAAGCAAGCCTTTATACTTAATTTGTTTCTTTGTATGATATTTCTAGGGAGGTACTTCCACGTACCTAACGTAGCCGTAACTATTATTACTATTACTGAGCGTGAATGACTCACAACTACTGCGCAAAGCTGGTCAATCTACAGTATTCTTCGTGTGAACCACTCACTTCCAAGACTTCACTTGACAGACCTTGCCAATAACACAAGCGTGAATTGGCATTGACAGCCTGAGATTCTCAGAGGGACTGCAAATATTGACCATCTTCATGAAGAGGTAGACAGTGGGGCGTAAAAAGCAATGTTAGAGTTACTAATTTTTAAAAATCATTTTGGGTTCTTTAGGAACAAAACACAGCTCTACGTATCACCTTGCATTAAACTTATAAATAAATATATGTACCACTGAAATGTAATTGTGAGGTTATTAGTGCAGATATTTTTTTTAATCGTAAATAGATGCAGCCATTTAAAACAGTTTATACGTTAATACGTAAATAAACGATGATGCATACATGGAGTTGTAAGACCATGACTGAACGTTCGAGCCAGTACAGATGGGACCTATGTATGGTTCTGGCAGGAAACTGAAGCAATCGGCCAGTTGGCCATGTTGGACAGTTGTATTTTTCGCTTTTATAAAATTCAGAGAAGAAAAATGTGAAATTTGCCATTAGAGCGTAAATTATACTTACCTTGCACTGCATTACAACAATCATTACATTTAATTTTTTAACCAATATTAAACTGGAATCAGTAAAGCAAAGTAAAAATATTAACAACATTGCTGTACTGATTGTGGCCTAAATATTGGTTAAAACATCAACAGTCCTGACAGATAATACGGAATGAGACCTTGCAGTGGAGAAGCGCCGGAACCGACTAAACGTGAGATCTCTGAGAAATCCCGCCGACCAGCGGCGTTGTCCGCACTGTTTTCCACATGTGAAAATCCGGTGACCGACTCCGCCGGGGACCGAACCTGGATGGCCATTGGTAGGAGGCAAGTGCTCTAACTACTGCGCCAACAGTGGTCCCCCTCTCTGAAAAGCGCTGTAGCTATAAGAGCTACACAGACGAGCGCGCCTCACTGCTGCTCCTTCGCGCAAGACGCTAGCACAAGTGCACAGTGTTTCCGTCATACCTCTGCTACTACTGCGTGGTTTCATTTCATTTACGATAAGTATGGCGTCTATTTAAACGAACCCTTTCTCTGTTTGTTTTACGAGTCTGTTTGGTAAATTTATACCTAGATTAGTCCTATAAAAATGTAGCCCTTTTAGGGGAGATTCAAAAACATTTGTAACAGTCTTGCTATATTTGTACAATAAGCATAGAAGCATAGTTTGTTAGTAAATGCAGTTGTATAGATGATTCGGGATAAAGTGAGCACTTATAAACACTAGTAATTTTTCTCCTTTCAAATAATTTCAGGTTTCCTGCCACTTTCTTGCGTAAACAAAGGCTGAGTTCACAATAAACAACGTTTTTAAATTATTATTCCTGACAAGACAGTCTTCGAAAGTGCTCACTTTATCGTGAACTGCCTGCTGGGAGTAATTTTAGCAGTTTCACGCACAAAAAATACACGTATCGCGCATGCGCCAGGTGATAACTTTACCTAACATCCTAAGTAAATACTTACGTTATTTAACGGTCAACTAAACACTACACAGCTGGAAGGGACCATAGTTAATTAGTTTGATTACTTCTAGGGAGGTACTCCCACGGCAGATACAATTACAAATACTGTACGTGAATCACAATTACTGCGAATAGCAAAAATAACAGCAATTCAACAGTTAATTGATTAAGTGCAGTCTTCTAGGGAGGGCTAAGAGCTCTGGGGAACTGTGTATCGTCGCCTGCCGAGCTGAATTTTCCTGGAACTTGTCAGCACATCTTGTATAGCGCCAGTCTAACTGTGTCCAGGGCCCAGTCACGTGTATGGATAAACAAAACACTTCTATTATGGCGGGACCTGATAACATCAACATAATAGATGAGTTTGTTAAAATAATAAAAGTACACGTTTACATTTACTTTTAAAAACACAACATTAACGAAACATTAAAACGGCTGCGGTGGCCGCGGGTTCAGTCCCTGCTTTTCGCCATGTGGAAAACGTGGCGGACGTTGACGTTTGTCGTAGGGTTTTCTCTTGGTACTCCCGTTTTCCCCGCCTCTTGTATTCCGTCACTGTTCCACACTCATCTCACCCTCATCTCATCCATTCTTCAGGCCGGACGGCCACAGGTATGTCTCGCTAGTCTAGCAGCCGGCCCAACGTTCACCCTGGCCTTCTCTCGTACACGATGTGACCCTGCCCGAAGGCGAGACCACGAAGTAGATTTTCATTTTCAATTTGATATTAAAAATATAAAATAATACAACTGCGAGGTTTTCATTTGTAAAATCGGTCATATGTAATAGTGTTTGTTACGTTGTCAATCAAGCACATTTCAAAGCACATCGTCTACGTGTTTAAAAATTGGAAACTTGAAATGTGTTCCGCCGCGTGATACGTGAAAACTGAAATTGTCAGGGAATGCAGATTTAAAACGGCTCGTACGAAATACCTACAACGTTTTGCGAGAAAGTAATTATTGTTATCAACCCGACCATATTATAAAAAAAGCAATTGTAATACTAATAAATTGACTATGAATAAAATTAGCGGACAGAAAATTAACATTGCATGACGGCTCTTGTTACTACTTTATTTATGCACCACTACCACTGGCCCATCATATTATGAGTGCAGGCTCAAATCTCCAGAAACGCAAACACTATTCTACGTTTACTTGAAGTAACATACATAACATTTTACCTGAACATGGAGCAAAATTAAGGACTTTCTCCGTGCTGTGTTGCCACACCGAGTCTTCGTACAACATTATATGCTAACAGTACTTTCGTTTCATTTCTATTATTTATACAGTAATTATCTTTTTTTCCTAAACGAGAGCAGATATCGAAAAACTGTTGCACAATTTTGTTCCAAAATGTTTTCAGTATTTAGCCTAATTTTTTCAAGACCTAAAGTTGTTTAGATTTCGCTAATTAGTTTATTAATGAGGATTTCCTTAGTTGCATAATTAGCTGAAAATACTGTTATTTTATCTCGAAAAAATAAGTTGACATAGTACACACTGTTTTGAACAAAACTGTAGAACAGTATTTTGATATTTGCTGTCATTTAGGACTTCAAAAATAATTGTCTTCAAAGGAGTAGAAGTAATGGCACATGGCCTTAACCGAGAATTGGCGCGATGTGCTTATTACACGGCAGTTAGTGGACATACTGTATAGCCGGGGCTCAGGTAGGAAGCAGCACCTGGCAGATATGTGCTCGCTCAGCCACTCTGTGCAGTTAGTGGACATACTGCATAGCCGGGGCTCAGGTAGGAAGCAGCACCTGGCAGATATGTGCTCGCTCAGCCACTCTGTGCAGTTAGTGGACATACTGTATAGCCGGGGCTCAGGTAGGAAGCAGCACCTGGCAGATATGTGCTCGCTCAGCCACTCTGTGCAGTTAGTGGACATACTGTATAGCCGGGGCTCAGGTAGGAAGCAGCACCTGGCAGATATGTGCTCGCTCAGCCACTCTGTGCAGGAGGAAACTGGGTCACGACCTGGAAACACGGCGTAGCGAGGACGGTCGATAGCGAGATGTGCTCGCGACACAAGGGGTTGGTTGGTCGCTCGTGGGCGGACCCATTCAGTGCGGGGGCGAACCTAGTCTGGTCGCTGACCTTACCTCCCCTGTCCTTCATCCCCCTGCCCTGACACACTGACTGCGCTCACCGCATATATGAGCTGTGTGTACTGCGTTTATAATTTCTCCTCGGGTACAAACTGCAGTCTCCTACCTCAAGTATTCAGTTTCACATTCGGATGGTGTTATGCATCAGGAGACAAAGTGTCAGTTAGATTTAAAACAATCGAGTAAAAAAATATTTTTAAGTCCTATATAACGTGAATATTTAAAACAGGATATGCAACTAAAATATTTTTTTTTTGCAGGAGTGATTAAAATAAAAACCGAAGAATAATGTATGTATTGTATCTTACTGTGACGAGTTCTAAACCCCTACATACTATTCAACGTACGAAAATAGGTCATTTTGCGAGTGGGAACAACGGAGCGATGAGAGCCAGAGTACCACGCTCGACGAGATGCATATCATCTCTCTATTCACAGCGCGCCAAACTGGCGTGTAAGGTTCTTCTTGTATTTTTCCTATTGAACTTCAAATGGTGACACTTAATACTTCAACTCGAAAATCGATATCATACAGAATTTTTTAAATTACAATAGCGTAGTTGCAATTGTACGTTATTTTCGTGGACAAACGTAATAATTTAGTAGGTATAAGTTTTGCGTATAAAATATATGTGTGACACGTTAAAACACCGTTCATGCGCCAGTCGAGGACTTCTCTTACATCCAGGCCACAAGAAGGAATCTCTGTCGGCAATGTTCGTCTGACTGGTGCCCTGAGCGAGCAAGTTTAATCTCACCAACCCCCCCCCCTTTTTTTTTCTTTTTCAAAAAATGTTGTGTTGCGTTAATGTTGCAGGTAGGCTGTATGTGACGAAAATCGTTGGTTATTAGAATCACTATAGTAGCTAGCACTGTAGTGAATGATATGCAAGTAATTATAAGCGAAAAGTTAAAATGTTAGGAGTTGTGGCCCACACCGGCCCCCTCCTAGCTGCCTCCCTGGTGAACCGCCCAGTCTGCCCTATTAAAAACCACCTTCTTGGTTATAACACGCGTGGCCATCTGCCCAGGTCGCAGAGCTTCGGCCATTAACAAATTATTCGAATACTGATCACAGCACATAAGTGTTGTCTTAGAAATAGCACTTAAAAAAATGTTTCACGTGTGTATACCCACTTCAAGTTCACCCCAACTCAACAAAGAATATTTTCTAGCGCTGAAAATGACGAAAATGGGAGTTTCTGCGGTGGTTGTTTGGTACGTAAATCTTGCCACAGAATATTTTAAAAGGTGCACGCGTATACAATACAACTTTATCTTTCATAGTACACCATAAAATGATAAAGAGTCACCACTGAAAGTCTCACATAGGCGAGTTGTTGGCGAGAAGACTGCACTATAGTTCAGTGACTTGTGCCTAGAGGCTAGAGAGGCGTGATGCGCGTCCTTTGTCGTCCTTATTGCTTCCGCATTTCTAGGCCTCGAACCCGCAATATATGTTCACCCAGACGACACAGTGAAATTACTTTGTATTTTAAAAAAAATGAGAATAATAACGGTTTTCTTTCATTGCGGCAACTTAAAAAAAAAAAAATACGAAGATACCTTGTTGGGGATTTCTAATATTTTAGCATATGGCCATAATACATAATTGCTATGTAAATTATTTCGTTCGAGTAAGTTAGTTCGTTTTTATTACAAGAAGATTATGAGAGCTAAAAAATTTTCACTAATGGAAAATGTAGTCACAAATAACGTCAATAAAACTAACATTACGTCACACAAAAATCAAATTATATATTTTTACACACTTAAAAGACGGGGCCAGTATGACCGGCGGTCTCTAGCCTCTCGGGACGCCGGCCATCAAAGACGTTGACAGCAGCGCTATTCTGGAAATGTCGATTACGGTCGATATAGCCTCGAGAAGGTGCGGGTAAGTGAGGCGTACTTGTAAGGCAACAGTTGGGAACACACCCTTCCAGTCGACAAAATGCGAGCACGACGTGCCTCGAACCAAACCCCGGCTTATATTGATCGTGAGTGTGCGCACGCGTCACGTCAGCTGACGGATGACTCGGCCGGTATGAGGCGACCACCGCGTCTTGCAGTCGCATTGCGTGCAACCAAACTTCACGAGACTTCCGCTGCATGCAGGGGCGGACCCAGCTCTGGGTTATTTGAAGGGAGGGGGGTGCCTTATAAAGTAGATATACTCAACACACACATCTCAAAGCCAAAACCGGAGGAAAAATTTGGATTTTAAGGTGTAATATTGTGCCATTTAAGGAGTTTCGTAACAAAAAATTGAATAACCTCGAGGCCTGAAAAATTCGCGTTTTCATTTGAGCTTACGCTAGAATTTCAACAACTATGTAGGTGTGTCACTTTCGCTATTGGCCTTTGACGTATTTGACACCTCCTGGAAGTCTCCGAGTCAATAATAAAAATGCAACTAATACAGACCTAGGCTATATCACCAACAACAAGCAGCCAATGAGCATCTGCTGTCTGCTTCATTTCTTAAATATACCATTTTAGGATCTTAAAATATGTTAAGGATAAACTATGCTTTAAGAGGTTTTGGAGGTACCGGGCCCCCTGCCCCCTCCCTCGAATCACATCCCTTGCAAGATCGTGCCAGTGGCCAAGCCAAGACACACACTGTCAGACGTTGCCCACACATGCCAATGCCTGATTGCACAAATACCACACCGCTTCGCGGCATTTCTACAGTAAGAAAACAGTACTAATGTGGGCTAACTGGTACAACGAAGCATATCGATAAACATACACATCCTAAAGCGTGACTCTTGCATTCTTCCCTATGGTAACAATTCAACACGACAATTTTGTAAACATATGTCTTAGTATCGCTGTTCTAAATAAGTGCAACCGTTCTTTCAACCAACGCGATGCAAGATAAGTAGGCTTTGCGTCTCGTCGACAGCGAGATCAATAGAGACGATGACACACAACTTTGTACGACAGGAACTAGGTAGGGAGTCGGCCTTGGCCTTTGCTAAGGAACCACCCCAGCGTTCGCTTGGAGTGATTGCGGGAAACCATGGAAAACAGAAATCAAGTTGGCCGGAGCCGGGGATAGAACGCGGATCCTCTCGAATGCGAGTGCAAAGTGTTACGTTGCGCCACGTCGCTCGGTTCCTTTGAACAAAGATGAAATAATTGTAACTAGTAAGCATATGGCAATTAAGGTTACTTACGACTCTTTACTTCGAGTCAACTGCTAATATTATAATACTAAAGTGGTAAGTAGGCCTATTACTACTTTTTTTAAGACAATGCATCATAATGTGACAAATGTATATGTTGTAAAGTAGGTTCACCAGTTCAACTGACTGTACAATGGTATCAAGTTTCATCTGTGATGCTGTATCTGCTAACTTGCGAGAAAAAAAACTACCAGTTTAAAGGGATTGGTACATGCTATGTATTTGATTTTATAGTTCTGATTCAGTGCGTATTTAATTTATCAATTAACCCATAAATACGTCAATTAATCGAGTAAATATTTCCTTTTCATGCTCTCCGTCATTGCTATACGACATAAAACACGCGTTCTGTAGCGGCAGTTCGGAACTTCCTGGAACTGCTCTAGACAACATTTCTTAAGTCGTCATACAAAGGGGGAAAAAAGCAAGGAATATGTCTGCCCCAAGCCGGAACTTCGTTCAGGAAGCAGCTTCCGTTCCTATACCAGGTAAACTATGCCGGCAGTTTCTGCTATATGGACACGTTGTATCATAGTTCCGTAAGCACTAGACAACGTCGCTGGCATTCCGTAATCATAACAACTGATACACCACACCAAAGTTAGGAAAGAAACAAGGCAAGTGGTGAACACACAATTTTAATGGTGGAAAGACTGTAGCTGAAAACGGCGATTTTAGCTGTGTTTGAGGCCGTAGAAACGATGTTTTTAATGAGCATGGCGACTTAAGGGGCATCCCTAGATAGGCTGCGTTTGTGTGAGGCAGGAACGGTAAGAGTACCACTTACCGACGTATGTAACGTATTACCGTCTCTCCGTGCTAGCTACTCAGATAGCCTGCAGTGCTTTACTATTGTCCTTTTTCCAAGTCTAACACGTGTTTGTATTGTTGTGTTTTCCGAATCCGGTTGTTATTTTTCAAGATATGGCAGTATGAAAAACCCATTTTTGGCCATTTTGCGGCGCCCGAAAATGATGTTTTAAATAAACGTGCTAAATTTTTGAAGCTAAAATGTGACAGTTTGAAATTTGTGTTCTTTTCGTAAATATACAAACATAATGCGCGTTTAGTCGTTTCGGCAAAAAAATAATAATGACAATTCGCTGCAACGCATTTCAAACGCAGGTAGGGAGGCCCCTTAACTGTCCTTGTCCGAAGTGTTTCTTTTCTTACATAGGTACATATGGAATATTTCCGTAAAATACAGCATTTACCAATACATTGCAACACAATTGAAGTGTGTGGCAGGCAGCGCCCTTACGACTAAATATTGTGAACTCCTTGATGCTAACAAGAACCACCTTGGTGTGACGAGACCACAGCAGTTTGCTCAGTTCCCCCACACAAGTTCTGAAGACAGAGCAATAACTTCACGTACTGCGGAGATTTACCGTCGACACTTCCGGAAAGTCTCATTTCCCCCAGTTCCGGCGAGCCTTCCTGGTACTACCCTGGACCAATGAGATACGCCCACATCACACACTGGCCAATCACAGGCGAGAAACACCTGGAATATTTCACAAGGCCTCTCCCCTACGTGGATGTCTCAGACGTCCTTGACAGCACGCATGTTCCAAGGACAGTCCTATAAACGGGTTTATGAACTTGTTTTGGAAGTTCGTTATTTCTTCGCAACGTGACGTGCTTCAGTTTGGAAAGCCCGATTAGACATTGGCCGTAGTTGTAATTCGCCTGCAGGGTGACCAACACGCCAGGAATGCCAACATTACTAAACTAGCAGGCAAACTATGCTAACTTATCAAGTCGACGGTCCAAAAGTTCATTAGCGAAGCTACTACTGGGTACGTGATTGCCAGATCGTAAACGTACCAGTCTCGTAACGTGACAAAAAAAAATTGTTCGAAACATTAAAAAACCGTACAACACAATACATATAAAATCAAAATCCTTCTGTATACTTTCATGCAGCCAAAATTGACATTCCCGCTTAAAAATGCCGGAAAACACAGATCTCACAGTTCCCTCAAACTTTAATCACAATGAACTGATAGTAACAGAAGACCTAATAATAGTTTGTACAGATTTTGAAAAAAAATAATTTTTTAAAGACCAAATGGTAGCCGATGGTGTGAAATTGTTCTGGCTATTTGGCTACAAATAGTTCTTACTGTTTCTCCCAAAGGCGTGATTCAGATACGTATTTAGTTAATATTTCATGAGGAGAAAATTTCCGATTTATTTTCACGACTGGTGCTATCGGAATATGTAGCACATAATTTACCACACGTTATCTCGCTGGTAACTCAGCTATCGTGGGCATACACATAAAACCCGTCTTCCCACACAAGTCAATATGTTTGACGATTAGAGCCGGTTTAATTTATCTTGAACGACCTGCCGTTACGTGATCGCGATCTTTATGTCTAACCACGATCAAAACCCAAGGATATTTCCATACCGTGTCTCCGGCCTATAACCACATTTAATACATGGAAACCAGAGCGGCGCTGACCGACCGCGTGGAAAATTCAGGACAAATCAAAGCGACAGCTGAAAGGCGATAATAAAAGTTGCCGTTGCGTAATCAAGGCGAGCCGTTAGCCTTGCGTGGGAGCACATACGTGTGTCGAAGTGTCGGCACCGTTACCGAGTGACACGTATGTGTCGCGCGTCATACACGTCAGGTCCGGCACAATGAGTGCATTGGTCGTCCACACGTGCATGTACGGCCGTGGAAGGTCTCCACCCTGCAAGACATGACGTGAATATAGCAGTGAAACAAAGACGCCAGATGTGCCGTAAACAAAGAGCACCAGTCTCGTTCACCATGCTACTGCGCTGGATGTTTTCTCCCATAAAACGTTTAACAACACATCCGTTAGTTTTTGAGCTGAATATTTGCAAAGACAACAATGTAGGCAACACTACAAACATTCGGCAGGATCTATATAAATTATTTCAAAAAAATGTCACGTACTGTACTATTGCGGACTTACGCCACTGCAATATTATGTCGTCCGAGAAATCTTAGAATAAGACTTGAGAAATAACAAACAAAAAAACTGAGAAAACAAGCCTATTTTGGCTGTAGTCATAACATCCATAAACTAAAACAACAGTACTTGAAAGATCCCACCACTAAAGGAAAATAAAATATATAACCAAAAATACAAAACTAAATAATTTGTAAACCTAGGTGACACTACAATTAAGACAGAACAGACAATACTGGGACGATGACAATACTGGACACACGACAATAACGACGACGTTACAGACTAAACGACACAACGATGAAGACCCAAAAGAAAGCAGTACATTTTAAACCGACTTTTGTGATTAATTTGTTTTATATTTCTGACTTTCGTTTTTGGATGTTTTTTTTTTTTATTTTCCTTAATTTGTTGTTCTCTAATTCGTTACGGGATCTTTCATGTGCTGTTGTTTTGGTTTATGGATGTTTTGACTACAGCCAAACTAGACTCGATTTCCAATTTTTTCGTTTGTTTCTTTTTTTCTTAGTCCCATTCTAAGATTTTTAGAACGACATAATATTGCAATGACGTATGCCCACAATAGTACAGTACATACGTTATTCTGACCTATTGCAAGAAACAATCAAAGACATTATCAAAAAAAGTGTATACGCGCTACTTGCCCACAATAGCAGTGTCACTAGGGAGTTAACTTTATTACAGTGCAGTGATTTCAATTTTTAATACGGCAAACAAATTCTCATTATGTACACATTATTTTCCTACTTGGAGGTTTCTTACTTATACTCGCCCGTTTTCTCGGAAATACTGTTGATATATTTTTGTCTTCACTTTCAGGAAGTGCGTGCCATTCCTTGCCAGCAGCACGTACACAGTGACATCACTGCATGATACGAATACCGAAAGTCATTGCTACTAAAGAAAGAGAAGTAAACGTTGAAAAGTTCATCAAAGAAAACAACTTGAAACTCATCAGGAACAGTTATTTACTAGTGTTGGACCTGTTTCCGGGAAGGTGATTGGTGTCAGAGCTGTCTGTGTCCTCGAGAACAGTTGTTGCTAATCAGTAACGGTAACACGAGACAATGAGTCACTTTCTGTCCGGCCAGCCAGGAGGAAGGGGTGAGGGAAGCTCTACTAACCACGTAGAAGAGAAGCACCTCTCCAGGGGCCACAGTCACGACACACAGCCAGAAACTGGGCTACCAGCAGTCGAGACAACTGAAATGTCACGCGCGGTAGGCGGGTTACGTCACAAACACACATTTCAACTCTCGGCCACAACATCAGTAGGCACAGCTCCTTAATACCCAACAGCCATGTGACGTATACTTTGAGAAAATTATATTAAATAGTATGCTCAGATTCTAAAAACTTAGCTTCACGTCTCGTCAAAGAATCATATTTTATTTATTTAATTCAACCGTGGGCTGGTTTACAACTGAAATGTGCTTACCCATAAAAAGAATGACCAACATAGCAATTACGGAAATTTTGATTTTAAGTGTACTGAAATAATGAAAAATGAACGATAACTTTTTAACAAACACAACCTAACATAGGTTTCTACGTCCCAGTTTAGCTAGTTCAAATAAAGAAAGCTTATACTTCCCTGAACTAGTAAGACTGAAAGTGGTGTTTAACAGAGTTTCCAAGAGAAAAAATTGTAATTTTATATTTGTATGATACAGTGTTAGTTTTAAACGTTACTTGGCAGTACATAATCATCTTACAAAAAAATTTATTGCAGCCAGTTTTTCCATAGCGACATTTCAAAGTAAAAATTTGCATGTTTTTAGTTCATACACCTTCCAATAACCAACAAAATGACTCTAAATAATTCAGAGTATAACTACGTATCACTAGCGAAGGCTTTAGGTATATAAAAAGCCATTCAAACCATGTTTTGTACTTTTAGAAAATGTCTGAAATTTGGACATTTTTTACTATTTTTAGAATTTGTTATATACAAAAATATATTTTATGTGGTTTTTATAATAAAGCCCTAGCCAGTGACATGTACTTTCACTGTGAATTATTTCGTTTCAATATGTTGATTGGTTTTTGCGGGGGTGTATAAACTAAAAACATGAAAATTTTGACTTTGAAATGCCATTGTGGGGAAACTAGCTGAGCTATTTTTTTTCGTGAGAGGATAATATACTCCCAAGTAACGTCTACAAAACTAACAATGTATCATACAAATATAAATAATGATTGTTTTCCTCTGTAACGTCCTTTAATCTCTGGATATGGTGACACACGACTTGGCACGACAGAAACTAAGACGGGATCGGCCATTGCGCTGAAGAGAATTCCCTTGAAGCGAATTCGCGATGCCATGTAACCCATACATTAGGATGGCTGGGGCCGGAAATCGAAACCGGGTCTTCCCGAGTGCGAGTGCAACGCGTGCAGAGTCTGTAGAATTGTACGCCATGTACGGCACAAAATGACAAATAATGACTGGATAAATTATTAATTTGTTCTTATTTAAGAGTAGTACTGTAACACACACGAAGTCCTTATGCATATTATTCACAGGTTAAAAATGGATAGTGAATGCGTTTGAAAAAGCTGAAGTAAAATGCGATCTTTGTATTTAACAATCTGCAATACAACACACGGAAGAATATTTAAAGTAAAAAAATGTTAATAGACGTGATGTTTGAATTTATTCTTCAGTAATTTCTTTTAAATAAGCTAAACAAAACTGTAAATATTGCTAAAAAAAAATTAATAAATAACTATTTTCACATCTTTGGTGTTGATTGTTCATAAAGGAGACAAGTATACCATAAAGTCTGTGTTGTGAATGTCAATACTGTTGCAGATATAACTTGTGTGACGTTGGACAACGAGAAGCATGATCTGGTCAAGCGCGTGGGCTCTAAGGCTTACTCCTCTACAGTACTACTGTTACAGACGACAATGGAAAGGCATGTTGTGTTTTCTATAACAGTACAATTTGACAGCTGCTCATGGGTAACAACTGTTAATATTTTGTTAATGTGTGTCTCAGTTCAAGACATTTTTTTAATGGACCGATGTGTTTATTTCACCATCTGCACTGTAATTGTAGTCTTGATTGTAACCTATATTACGAAACCTTGTTATTGCCTATAAGTAGCTGTAAAATGTTATAGAAGTTATAAGGAACTAACAGAGTGCATTATTTGTCAATAAGATAGTCTATAGTTAGGAAGTGTGTGAGAAAGTGCGGGCGTGTGAAAGTGAAGCCAGTAAGACTCTGGACTTGCTGCCTCTACCCACGACAAGAAGTGGGCGGCGCCAAGGGACATCGCACCCGACACACACGCGAGTGGAGACAAAGGACGGCGAGCAGTGCCAGTAGGCTGCAGGATGTGTGGACGACCTTGAAGACCACAGCAGCGCGCTCTTTGAACCGACATACCGCGTCTACACAGCCAGCCCCGTTACAACTACCAGAAACAGTAGCGGCCCACGTCTTGTCTGCACGACTCACCAGTCGCCGGCAACACTCCTGCCATGCAGGCCATGTGGTCCACCTCGCAGCTACTTTGGACAATCATTTTTAATATTTTGCCATTTGGGGCACAGTGCAAGACAATTTTAGTTCTAAAACGTTAACACACATGTCCATTTCACCATTTGTACTGTATACTTTATATTACATTGTTCTATATATCACAAAGCATTAACAGTTATATGGAGGGGAAAATTTCGCGAATTCAGTGACCAGCATGTTAGAATAAACTACCTTATGCATACTCGAGCGCCGACCATTAGTCAATTAGCTGCAACTCAGTGTAACAGTAGACAACGAACGAATAGACGGGGTATTGTACATAGTACAATGGATCCCAGGCCGCAGATCATTGAATCAGCGAAATTTTCTAGTCCCTAGTTATTGCCCATAAGTAGCTGTTACATTTTACCAAAGCGTTTGTTACATGCATACATAGACCACTCACGCTAGTAATAATAATAATACAAATCGTATGGGAAGAGTACCCGAGGGTCATCAGGGTATCACTCCCCGGCCCCAGACTCACTACTGAGCGCCTGCAGACAATGGAGAGGCGCCGAAATGAGAAGGGCGGGGGGAAAAGGGAGATCCCCGAGAAAACTCACCGACAAGCGGCAAGATTCCCACATGCGAAGGTCCGGGGACCGACTTCGCCGGGAATCGAACCCGGATCGAATTGGTAAGAGGCGAATGCTCAAACAACTGCGCCAAGCAAGGCCTCCTCAAAAGTGCTCGTGAAAAAAAACTGTAACTTTATAGTTTTCTTGTTATAATTTTTGGTTCACGTTAAAAAAATTCAGGCTTCGTAAAATTTGTGCTAAACATTTACTGTCGTGAAACAAACGCCATACTATCTCCAGTATTACGTTACGTGATATAAGATTTCTACCGGCCAGACAGATTTCCTATGTTCTAAGTCTAGAAGGCGATGCATTACATGTCTCGCCACATTTACGTGCAACACACTGAACTGGCGTGCAGTATTTCTGACAACTCGTCTCTCTGGTATATGAATGACAATTACGAAAATAATGGTGTCCCACATAATCAAATAGCATGAAACGGCGGTCTTCGTACATAAATATAACCATGAGCTGTTTTCAGTTGGTCTCGCAGAATACACAGAAGCGAAATATACAGATGAGACATGCAAGTATTGCAGACATTAGGAGACCAACCAGTTTCCTGACGAGGTGTGGAACCCTCGAGGGAATCGACTGAACATGATCTTCGCCACGTTTATGCTACAACTTATCTGAACAAAAATGTAGCTGAGGTTTCAAAAGTGCTCATTTTACCTCGAACCATCAATAGAAACAACACGGCCCCACGTTACAGCTGCGTGCAGGGTGCAGGCGTCGAGGCAGCGTATCAACTACTGCAGTTTCTTTACGAGTGTGTTAGATAAATAAACTCTGGAAACTCAAATTGAAATCTACACGTTTCTGAAAGACAGAATAGAAAACCAACATCCTCGCTAGGGCGGAATAGAAATATTTGTGCCGCTTGAAAAAGGATAAAGAACGAGAAGCTGGCAGATTTGCCATGACGTCGTCAACCCTGGCAGCTCCAGCTATCGAGACAAGCCGCAGTGACGTCGTTGAGATCAGGGAGTATCAACTACAGGCTAATCGTCCTTGGCTCGGCTAACACAGCGACACTTACAACACACACACTCTCGCGTGTGCACAGAGCAGATCACACTGTCATCCAACCCCGCACTACACGTCACATATTAAAACAACCTGTCACACGACTCGCAATTACATACACTCCCCTTCAATCACAACACACTGTCAAATTCTGACTTTCGTTGTCAAGACGTATAATACCACTCGTGGCGATTTGACTGGATGTTTCACTGATGGTTACGAGTGTCAAGTCCGATTTAATCATAACTTTACATTGTTATGAAATTTTGTTAGTATTGTAGACGATACTTGCGAGTACAATTTCCTTTTGCAAAAAAACTTTAGCTCGAATAGTTTTCTCTTAACGGTGTGTCTTAAGTCAAAATTTGCCATGTTACGCTGCCACGCAAATAAAGAAATCCAACTGATTTACTTAAGTGAAATAATTCACATGCAAAGAACATGCCATGGGCTATGTAACAAAAGATTTAAAAAAAAGTTGAGTAAACTATTTTGGTACTTAAAATAATTGTTGAATTTGTTTATTCTTTGATGACATTTTGCGGTATTTTTAAAAATTAAAAATATTACGTTGCGGGTTTCTGTCTTATTATGTAGTCAATAGCATGTTATTACACTAGGAAATATATCACTTTGGTTTTCATTATTTGCTTGGCAGCGTAAAACACAAATTTTGACTGCCACATAGTTATGAGAAAACTATAAGATCTAAAAATTATTTTGTGAGAGGAAACTGCACTCGCAAGTATCGTCTAAAAAACCAACACTATTTGATAAACTCACAAAATAATGATTTTATCGCCTAACGGTAGCGTGGCTTACCGTCACCTGCATATTTCCCGTTCCTTGTTGATTTCATTCGGTTTCTCTGAAATTGTTAAGAAATGGGCAAATGTTTATTAGAAATATTTTGTTCAGAATCACCAGTACTATCACCCATCAAAGCATGTGCCTTTCCTCCCGACTCACCATGTATGTATGTATGTATGTATGTATGTATGTATGTATGTATGTATGTATGTATGTATGTATGTATGTATGTATGTATGTACGTGAACGAAACTTTCACATTAATCAATTATTCAAAAGTTCGGGTTCTGCGAGTGTTAATTGTAAGCACAGTTACAAGATTCCACGCCAACTTGCCAACTTTACAGTTAGAAACTCGTCAGGCTGCGATAGCTTGAGCGTAGTGGTGAAGACCAGATTAACGTCCACAAAAGTCTGCCACACAGGAAACCATTACTTCCACCCGATAAGACAATTACTCGTCTTCAGTATATTCCTCAACTCTGGGCTAACGGTAACATGCTAAGTAACGTCACACTGAAGCAACGGCAATCACAAAGCAACCAGGAGCAGTGTCACATATGCAGTTTGGTCCTTCGTGTATGCTTGTCCATCTGGTATCCTAAAAGGTTGTTTCACTTCAAACTGGAAGTGTGGTGCAATAGTCCATATATAATGCCTTACAAGAGGGTGGGAGACCTCACATGAAAACAGAAATATCCTCCAGTTAGTTATTAACTATGCAACTTCCCAGAATAAAAAAACGTGTCAAAATAAAATTTCTATTTTCTTCTCACTTTTCACTGATCCATGCTGCTCCCGCTACAATCCGACATGTTTCTGCGTAACATTCCTGTATATAATAAAAACACCAATAAAAAATGTTCATATTAAAAACTGGCTTCCTAGTTGGACTGCACCAATTTCCCTCACAACTAATATGTCCAACAAAACACACTAGGACTGTGCTTGGATATTCTCTCCTGAAAGCAAGTATTTATAACATGCCGAGACAAAAATTAAGCTCCCAGCCACGCAAAAATTTTGATAATGAATATTTCGCTAAATTGTTAGGTGATCAAAACGTCGCGTCGTAGATAAGATATGTGTTATATACATCACACACATATATATCGTGCCAAACTGCATCACGTTATTCTATGATTAACTTTGGTAAAATGTGTAAAGGCCGTAGTTTCCGTATAAAAAGTTTCGGACACAACTATGGGCGGCTTATGTTTGAGCGGTGTAAGCTGTACAATCGCATGCTACATACAAATTAAACAAGTGTTTTGGACATACGCTATTGCAGTAAATAGTGTCTCTCAGAAAACCAGAGAATTCACACAAACAAACAAATACGTAAACAAACAAAATGACTTTGTCTGCAACTGGCAAACATAGTCATAGTTTCGTCACAGATCTCACCGTGTGTAGCTTGTAATACATGAAAGAGCTCGATTCCTAACTGCGCTTCAAATGAGTTTCCGTGTGTCCGTAAACACGTTTTTTTTTACGAAACTATTCGACATGTGCCAGTCATGCAAATGTACAAAAATAATAATAAACAATTCGGACGAGGGTGGAATGTCAATGTGATTACACCAAGTTCAATAAAATCACTGGTTCTAAGCCCTCCAACATAGCTAAAAACTGCCTTTTCGAACTGCGGCACTTCAAAACGTACTAACCGAATGTATGTGAAACTCATATAGAAACTAACACTGGAATTTGCTGCAGACTTTCCGCCAATAAAATGATATGGTCACCGTTTGAAATCCTGTAGTAAAATTGGATCAGTGGGAGGAATCTTGCACGCTAATTCAGTGCTTAGTTCGTTATAGCAATGCGGCATTTAATGTGCTCTTCAAGGTCACCCCTACACCTCCGTCACTTCTGAGCCTCTAACACACAGGTAGGCGGGGCCCTTAACATTATATAAGAAACATTATAGGATCATCATCTTACTCTTCCCCAATGTGAATACCATAGGCTAGTGATAATGATCACAACTTTAATTTTCCTCTAAGGACCCAATACATGTTTTACTGAAGAAATTTTTTACTTATATTCGACCACACAGTTACTTGGTACAGCCCGCATCAATAAATTACAGGAATAACCTGTTCGCATACACATAATACATTATACACATAAATAGACCCGTACGAGATGCCTACCCACTTCGTTCCGCGACTGCCTCATGGGCCGAATGTCGAAACGTGTGTGTGGGTCAACGAGTTTGTAACCTCATTCACCCTCCCCCCCCCCTGCCCCCCAACAAATTCCACACATCGCCACCAATTTCCCACTTGCGCTGCTACCTTCTATTGTCAGTGAACGCACAATGCAGGGCGCAGGGTCTGATCTGATACGCGGTGGGCGGTTTGAAGGGGATGTGTTGGGAAGACGAAGAAAGAGAGAAGGAAGGAGGAGCAGCCTGGACCCCATTCTTCCCCTTACGGCCTGGACGAGGACAATCACTTGGCCTGCAAGCAATCAGCCGACTTTCAGCCAGAGTTGTTTTGCCGGCGATAAAGGATCAATCTCTCTTCCTCCCCCTATCATCCGTCGTCAGAGACGTCATCCGCGCCGTTATTGGGCGCGATGACGTCAGCGCGCGGCCGGCAAATAGGATCGATCACACATCCAGCGCTCTCTCAACCTCGCGATATGGGGGAAGCGGAAATGCTCCTGCAGCAAGCAATTGTTCCATTCCCCATGTCCGTCTGAACACATGCACACCATGTGTTTGTTCTCCACCCTTAACACACGAGGCTAATACCAAAAAATGGAAAAGTCCTGTTGGTTTACAGATAACAATTAATTGTTCTACGTGCCAAATAATTTCATAACGGGGTTACAACTGAATTCCTATTTAAATGCGTATATAAATATATTTAAATTGGTTACCATCTCCGGAAATAAATCGAAACCGGCGATACATACGCCAGTCAGTAAAACAAAAACATTTGAGTGTGTTACCCTTCTCATGTCTGGTTGCAGTTACTATCTGTTCAGACAGACGACAAAGTGATCCATCTATTTGTTAATATTCTCAACTGACGTGTCCCAGACCAATCAGGTTACACGGCCTTATGTTGTCCTGAGTTTAGTGATTTCTGTATGACGTAAGACGTGTGAGGAAGTGAAAGAGTGCGTCAGTGTACGAACAAATTACAAACGTGTCAATGCGTCCTGCGTAAGTGGGCGTGGCACCGTCATTAGCGGAAGCAGCAAGGAAGTAGCTTCCACACACTAGCACATCTTAGCAGCAACTCTCATCTTCGTCAGGGGTGAGGTCCCCTAGTCTAGTTTCAACAAGTCCCCTCGTCCACCAGCTGCTAGGTAGGTGTAGTTTACACACGAGCGTCTAGAGGGGCTGGGGAAACAAACTGGAGGAGTCCCTCGACGCCTGGACTGTAGCCAAGCGCTCTGTGTGGCTTCGTGATCCTAACCACTTCGTGCGTGCTCTATCACTGTTGCCAACCGTCCAGTCACAAACCAACTACACAAGAACAAGTCCCCCTACTCTAATTACTTCTAGCTTTACTGTTTCACAATGGTCACTCTGAGAATAAAGAGACAGGTCGCGTCCTGCCAGTCGTTTGCAGTATCTATCTATAAATCGCTCTCAGAAGGTTTTCATACAACACAACCCGGGACAGTTTGAAACATGTTCATGGATCTGCGAGTTAAGATGCTTTTACTCGCCTCACGTTATTTAGAAAACTGTGCAGAAGCTTCAGATAAACTAGAGGTGTTCGTAAACGATTAAGGCCACACTTCCCTGTTTCTAAAGTTTTCACGATAATTATTTTTTAAACCTAAAAGAGGACAGATGTCACAAATCTATTTAGCAGTTTAGTTTAAAAAGGTTTTCGCCTTGTGGGCTATATTTTTTTAAGTAAACGCCATGGATGAAAGCTAATTATGTAGCTAACGACATTCTTGTTAGTTAATTTTTTTTAAGTAGATATCGTATGTTTTAACGTCTTGGAAAAAAGAGCTGTTACGGCAAAACCATTTTAAACCAATAACTGCCAAGCAGAATTGTGAAATCTGCTCTCGTTTGTAATTTAAAAATAATTATAACGAAAACAGCAGAAACAGAGGTCCATTGCCTCAAATAATTTTGAAAAATGTAACTACATTGTAAATAAAAAAAAAAAATTATTACAACCATACCGTAATTTTTTGATCAGAGTACCATAATTATTTGCCTAAGACAGGATATTACGCGTGAAGAATGCTAAACACCTTGGTGCTGAACTTTCCATGAACAAGAACCGAGTCAACAACGGTGGAACTACAACCTATGTGGGTCAAGAAATGACTGGGTAAGTGTTCTCCGACTTGGATGACTGTGACACTGGTGAGCCCCGAGTACAACTTACGTGGAACTATCGAAGGAAACTGACACTCATACCGACAATATCTGCCTAAGTACAAGAGAGCAGCGACATGCCTGCACGCCAAGCCGTAACTAATGTATAATGCTGCGGCATCAGACAACATACGGACGTGTTCAGGTTTACGATCATATATCACTTCCCAAGCAGAAAATATTTTCCTACGGTAGACCTAACTACAGAGTCATAGTAGTAAATGAAAATGTCTCTAGGTGTATAGAGAAAGTACAGTTTTTGATTCCGTGTATTTTTTGTACATGATAGTTACTAACTGCCATATTGTTTTCATTAAAAGGCGAGGGTTAGTTACTTTTATTTCCTAACATCGTAACTAGGCATATAGCATAACTGGACGAAGTTAATCAAAAAAAGTTCACCAAACCACGAAATACGGCTATTTATTTTGAGGTACGAAATGTATCCCAGAAAAAGAAAATAGTATTATATCGTAATATTTGGAAAACAATTAAGAGTCCAGAAAACGCGGTTTATGCAAATTGTAGACACACACAGTAAACTATACTCTTTACATTCTCACCTTCAGTGAAATGTGGGTTGATTCACTTCTGCTTACTACCGTCCATTATGTTTTACTTACTTATTTTGATTAGTTGCGACCGAAGAGTTGTTGCGAACGAGGAGGAATACACACTCATGAACATTAGACCAATGGCCATGAAAGATTTGCTAGATTTATCTACACCGCAAGAAAATTTCTCCGAAAAATATCGAAAACTGCGAACAGAAATTGCCACGAAATCTGCGTAAAAATATAGACGTGCAGTTTCTTTTCCAGTTGCAAAACTCCTGTGAATTATTTATTTTTGTTCATTCCGGTGATGCTCTGCACGTACGTACGTGTTACAGACCACATAAACATACTTAGACATTGAGTATGTCAATATAACATAAACCACTTATGACTGGATTTAGTTTCATAGACATACTCAACTGCGATATATATGACTGTCAAAGAACACTAAAGATAATGGAAAAACGTAAATAAGCAGAGTATGCTTTAGCCAGTAGGATACATACCTACACAACATAAAATTTCATAAATGGAACCGGGACAAATAAAAACAAGGAAGAACAGATATGACAACAAAAATAAAAAATCACAATAAAAACTGTTTTTATCTTACCCGGTTCCATTTATGGAATTTTATGTTGTGTACGTATCCTACTGACTAAAGCATACTCTGCTTACTTATACTTGTCCATTATCTTAGTTTTCTTTGACAGTCATCTGGCAATGGAGTATGTCAAACTAACTAAATCCAGGCATGCACTTCTATTGAGAAGTTCTTTCAAAGATCATAAAACACTTATAATAAACATGAAACATATGGGAATATGCCATCAAATATCAACTATATCTATAACTTTACTTGCTTGCACAGATCCTGCGTAGCTGAAAGAATTTTGTAAACCGAATCCATGGACGAAATTGCCGTTAAAATTTCGGTGAACGTGTTGTGCAGTAGCTAACTAGTCATTTCGATTTGCACTAGCAAACCTCGACGTACCGTACCGACTCAGCGGACATAAGGTGACTCATAAGAGCAACTAGATGCATATAGGTTATAACCGCACTTCAGCGAGACTACCAACTAACATCCTTGGCTTATCTTCCACTCCCACCAAACTACGGCCAATTACCCACACAAGTCGATTAAATAAGCCAATTAAAGGTTAGTGAGTACCAATTTGCCGATTTGCTTGTTTCATATTAAACAATGCCAAGTACCGAGTCACCTTAGATCACATTAAAGTAAGCACCTAACAAACCCTGACGTAACCTAATATCACATATAACCTAACAAACACCAAGAGCTGCCCTTTCAAAGGGCAACAATTCAAAATTATTAAGCACTAACACAAGTGCGTTTCAAAAATTGGAAGGATTGACCTTCCAAGGGGCAATTATTCAGCTCCCCCCCCCCCCACCCCAACTGCCTTTTCACCGTACTCTAACTTAAGTACAACGCCACAGTAAAAACATTCCACGATTATTATTATTATTGACTACACTGTCCCAAAACGTATTCAATTTATAAATAACAGCATCAACAGGTAGCTTGCTCGACTAAGATGAAGTTGCTGAGTGCATCTGAAGGAAAGTAAACAGATATTATCAAAACATATACTGTCTTTGAGGGATGTGACACACTAAAAACTAATCGAAGAAAAAAAACTATGGCGACGTCATCTACTATCAATATTGTTTTGATGCTCCTAAGCTCTTAAGCCTGTTTACGTCGAGATTACAATGGCGACTGCAATTAAATTGGCCACAGACTTCAGTACAATTAAATTAATGTCAGTTTCTGCTTCCTTTGATGATCTAAAAGACACCGACGTAATTTATTGACGTTGTGTAAGCAGTGTCTTCACAAATAATATTTCCACTATGCACACTCCATATGAGCTCGAATGAACGAAATAATAGCCTTTGATTACAATAACAAGGACTGAGGTGGAGCTGGTAAAAAAAAAAACTAACCTCGCATTTGTGAGGCTCCGGGTCCGATTACCGGCTCCGGGTATCCCTGCTTGCGGTTCTTCGGGATTTACTGAAATCGCTAAAGTCGAATGCTGGGATGGCCATGGCCAGTTACATTCTTCCTACTAAGGCCGTGAAACTGTTCCAAGGCACGACAAACAACCAACAAATAAAAAGTACATAAAAATAACAACTGAACCCTATTCTCCATAAAACCTACAGTACCGTTATCGAATCAAGATATAATTTGGAGCCTGCACTCACGCTTGGGCTTACAAAAACCCGCTCCAATCTACTGGATAGAGTTGAAATGCCTTAAAACCGTTCTAAAACCTGGTGCCAAACAGTCTAACTACGTTTGAAATATCCCAATATTCACCTCGATCCCTTTGCAGGTTATACTTAGAGATAACGGCCAACTGACGAAAAATGCGAAAGAGAGCGTAACAAGTAAACAAACATAGGCTTACACGTGTATACACAAAAGGAAATGTGTTTTAGGAGGTTAACTCTAACATGTTTGTACAGATACGCCATATACTTATTTTGTACCAGATATTTATTCTGTACTATCCGAACGAATTTGGTCTACGGCGACTGAAATATACCGCTTCTGCGGATTTCGCAGCATTTTTAAATAGGCCGCCATCAACTTTTGTAGTACGACGACGAGCAAATCTGATCACGAGATCAATAATACCGAGTAAATTCCTGCCTACTACATTTTCGTTAAGAGCCAATATTATTTCCAGTACACAGTCTTTGAGGATGAAAATACATATAACTTGGAAGAGCAGTAAGAAACAAAAGGCTGGTTTATTCTACTAAGACTACTAGACGACTCTCTCGCGCCTGACCAAGGAATTAGCGCGACGTTAGCGTCTCCCTCGGCTCAAGAAGAGAGAGATGCTATTTTTGTCCGGCGACTTTCTCCGCGTGGACTCGAACCCACCGGACCGACACACATACAAGCAGAACAACAACTCACGCAGGGCTGCTCCAGGCTGTAGACGACACACTTCAGTCTCAGCACCTCGGCCGGCATGGCGGTCCACGGAGGGCCGGCCCCTCCAGAGACGTATCGGCGGGGCAAAAGTGCAGTCCACTTCCCAGTGACACGATGTTCAGCAGGAGGCTACACAAGAAGGTCCGGCCCCTCCAGGGACTTGTAGGCGGGAAAAAAAGGTCAGTCAGTCTTCCCAGGACAACCCGAGCGCACACGACGTTCAGCGGGCGGTTACACACGGCCCCTCCAGGGGCTTATCGGCGGGGCAGAAGGGCAGTCTTCCCAGGAGGAGAACACTACCCGCGGAACTCAGCGCGACGTCAACCACAACAACACTGACCTCAGCCGTGCGCCGTGCCGTTGTTTTCCTTCGTCGTCGACGTCGTCCCTCGCCGCGGCAGACCCCCACCGCCGCCAGACGATCGGTAATGACGGCAGAGGGGCACGGGAGGGGGGCGGTGCCCTGAAAACGGCCCTGGATAGTCCTCGTTATCGGCCAATGGCTGCGGCACGTCTCTTCCGCTCCCCCTCCCTCCAAGACAAGGCGGGTCCGTCGAACAGCTGCCTCAAGCTATCTACGAGAAAGCTCCTCATCCACAGTTCTAACTTTGCCCTCTATGTTGTTGTTGAGTCGACCTATCAGATGGCTGACGCTACGTTTACAAGCTCTTTATCTCAGGTGAAGTAACCTTTTACCTTATGTATGTAAGTTCAAGGTCCGGATCAGCGCCCCATACAATAGAAAACTGCCAAATTGAAGTGTTACCGGCTTAACTTTAAACGGACTGGACATAAGTGTAATTAGACGTGAATTGAGGGGGGAGGGCAGAGTAGTATAACCAGGAACTACAAGTCACTTCCCTTTCCAAAACTGCGAAGAACTACTAAAGATCAAAGTGATGACACAAGCACTTCATTAATTTATATCAACATTATTATTAATTATTATTAAGGAAATACTGGTTCAGTTCCCGATGACGTCACTCTAAATTTTCGTACGTGGGAAATTCCCCCTTGGAAATCCCCTCCCCAGCCCCCTTCAGACGACACATCACACATCTATCTCGCTAGAGAATAGCTCCTCGCAACTTATTGCACTCATTAATTAAACAGTCACATGTACGCACGCACGCGGACAACCTCCATATGTCAGTGACGGTAAGCACGCCCACGACTGATGACCGCGCTACTCAAACGTGACAAGAGTCGAGCGCCAGCTGTCCATAAGCGCAGACCAATCACGATGATAAATGGCGAAATAAGCGGCGGCGAGTAATTAATAACAGTTCGCAACACGCAGTCATTACGCCGACAGTGGCGCGTGTATTTATTCCTCGCGAGCAGATTGTGAGAAATGTGATGTGCACGTCACGGTGTTTAGCGTTCTTTAAATATGGACACGATACGCAGTACAAGATGATCAGTAGATACCATTTTGGAAAACTAGTCAACATGTTGATGGCCGCCGAGACCAAACACTGGGATCGTCGAGACAGACAAGTCAACATATCACAAATGTCGACATCCGACTGTATACGCCAGTCAGCTCTATCAGCAGTGACTTGGGAGAGTGGAGAGAGAGAGAGAGAGAGAGAGAGAGAGAGAGAGAGAGAGAGAGAGAGGGGGGGGGGCAGACAAACAGAGAGCTGACCTGGCTGGAACAAAGCCTATAATAAGAGTATGGAACAATACACGTGTTCAATGACGTGTAGACTATCCTCCAAGAATATCTACGTACTCAAGCAAACAGCAGCAGCTTACTGGATGTTACAGTGATATCATAAGATTGGGTCTGCAGTTACTTGCTTCTTTATCATTGGCTTAGGACCTTATATGAGGTATCACGTGACTCAAGAACCAATTGCGAAAGTGACACGAAGTTTTACAGAATTAAAAAATTTACGCTTAAGACTTAGGACTTAAAATGGTATCACTGTCATACACGATTGAAATGTTACGCTTGCTGCGTAAATTCAGCAGTTTAAATCTTAAGTTTCACCAATTACAGTAAAAAGTAGGTATTCTCATTATGCCATTCGTATTTCACTCGATAACCGCCATTTTGTCTGAACTCATAAAACACACCAGACGGGGTATTTTTAATGAAAAGAAATGTAATTTGCCATCTAATTCAAATTTGTAGTTGTAAATACTCGTTGGAACTTCGTCTTACATTCTTTGCAATGGTTATTCACTGATTATTTTACTAAATTTTTATCATCTTAGCGTTTGGTATGATCAATACACCCAATAATGCAATAGTCAAAGAGTGTTCCTATCGGCTGTACTTCGGTAGTAACCTCGCTATTGTGTACGTTCGATTTTTGCCACTCTGCTTACTTCTTAGTCTAATTATTACAGCTGAAGTGTGAATGTCTTTAAAATGGTTTGAATTCTAGCCCGTAGCCAAACCGCGAATTGTCCTGGGCCCTGCCTACAATGCTAGCTGGCAACCTCGCAAACACGACGACACGCGCGACGACCCACACCCCGCACTGCCTACACATGTCTGAGAGGAGGAGTACTAGGAACTGCTGGTATCACGACACACGCTCAGCGACGTTCACGTAACTGGACGCTGGGGTGGGGTGGGCCTCCTTTTGACCTTTTGTGTGTACTTTGTCCTAGTTTTTGTTTACGAAATGCCTTAAATAGCCATTATGCACCTTAAAAACTAATTTTTTTTCCGGGGGAGAACCACCGAACCTTCTTTGATTCGGTGTGTGGACACAGCCACTAATTGCCACCCCCCCCCCCTAAAAACCTACAGATGGATCGACCACTGACTGGCCGCAAATACACCCTCGCTCGCACATTCCTCCCACGTTGTCATTTCCGAAACAGCCTACTTCCGCAGTCATTAATTAAATAAACGCATAGGTTAACGGAGAGTACACTAATTTACTCACCCACCTCCAATAAACATAGAAGTAGCGTCTCAGTTATCATTATGTACTCTGCTGCCGGAATGGAGAGCCACCACTATGTCAGATGACAGGAAGTAAGTATAGTTTCTTATCACTTGTTCCCTAACACTGTGGGACGAGTGACAAGTGAAGGACAGACACAAGGAAGTAGGTAACAAAGGCGCTGACACTGCAATCATGCTGACAAGGTCCATACACTGGCGAGCATATGCGCGGTATATAAGCGCAGTGTTTACACACCGCAGCTATTTTTACAGCTTTGTTTTGCGAGTAGCAGCAGCAGCAGGGTGGAAGGAGAGATGGCTGGCTGCACTCCAGGGGGATGTGGGACACACCGCAGTGTTTACATCGCGTCCATTCAACCAGCATGCCTGTCTACACGTGCCGCGGCGCCACACAGTGTAACCACTACATATACTACCACCACCTAGTGCGGCGCCAGCAATAGGAGCTTGGTCCCATCGTCATGTTTTATTTATTTATGTCTTCACTGTGTTTAATTTCAACATTTTATATTTTGACAAAATAATATTATAGATTCATGTTACGAAACAATTTTATCTCCAGAATCAAAGTCTAAATTTGCATGTTAAGCTGCCATATAAATAGTTAAAACCAGTTAACTTACATAAACGAAATAAATACACATTGGAAAACTTTTGTATTTAAAAACATTGCTGAACCTGTAACGTTTTTCTGTAGCCTACTTACACGTTTTTTTTTTTTTTAAGATTCAAAATATTGTATTACGTTGTGAGTTCGTGTTTGTGTTCACGTACCCAACGCTAAATGCCAAAAAGGGAAAGAGAATCAAGCTTTGTTGCATAGACTGCGAGGAAAACTTGTTGTAGAGAGTGAATCCAGGGGGTAGGAGGTCACAGGGGTCATGACGTCTCCCCCCCTTTATTCCCCTCAACACAAAAACCAAAATGTCAGTAATTATATACTACAGTCCAAAACTCTGCCTACTTTTGAATCGGAACATCATATTCATTTCTGCTCAATCAGACCGTGGAACCCCCCTTCCGCCCCACTAAAACAAAACTTTATAGATAGACCGCTGGTTCCAAACACTTCCGTGACGTGCTAAACAAACAAGGCAAGCCGGAACCTGTAGTTAAGGGTAAAAGTGTGTGTGAATCACACTAGTACTACGTGGCTGTATGCTCGCGAGCAGCTGGGATTCCTCGACAAGCGTGGTCAGCTGGGAGTGACGTCACGCAGATAAAGGAAGGAAGCCACGACGTGAGGAAATGAACGTGACAGTAGGTGGAGGAGGAGAGGGGAGATAACTCACGCACACAGCAGGAAGCTGTGCAGCGTAGTTATGAGTTTGGATACCGGGCGACCGCGCAGGCATTACAAGTACCACCACCAATATCTCAACTGTGGTGAGTCACACACACCAGTCACTGCAACATGGAGGTCGCCATACAATGCCACTGAGTCCCGACAGTCGACGCTTATACCAACCTACGTCTCAGGTTTATTGATTATTATTATTATTATTATTATTATTATTATTATTATTACTATACTGCACAAGTAGGGGTGGCCGAGACCCAATGCGCAACAACCCCCCTCCCCCCCCTCCCAAAAAAAAATACGAGTTACACTTTCGTATTGGAGAGATGTTTAGGCGGGGCGAGGTGGCCGAGGGGTCAGTCAGACCTCCCGCCTCCCACCCAGGCTATCCGGGTTCGATACGTGGCGGGGTCGGTCCCGGGATTTTCGCACGTGGAAATCGTGCCGGTCGATGCCGCTGGCCAGCGGGTTTTCTCGGGGATCTCCCGTTTCCCCCGCCCATATAGTCCGACGCTGCCCCATACTCACATTATATCACTCCTCATCAGCGCTAAAGACGTCGATGTTAAGCGTTGGCCAAAAATCTCTCACTCACCAAGATATTTAGGCCACAATTTCGTGAAAAAAATCGTTAACAAATACAACAGCTCTGGTTTTTACTAGCCTACTTTGTATGCAATACCAAGATAGCACTTGTATAATTATGAAAACATTTTTCATTTATGATTAAACATTTTTTCTTAAAAAAAAAATCTATATGCGCAACTTACGCAATGATTCCCCTTGTGGGCACCCCTGTGAACAAGTCATTTGCGTTACCTCATTGTTTCTTATGTAACCTGCCAATAGGCTGGAACTCAACTCCAGGACTTTTAAGAGTTATTTGGACGCTAGTTTATTTATTTTTTTTTTTTTGTTTGAGGCACGGAAACGGGGAATGTGATCAATATACTCCAATACGTGCATTAAACACCGCCTCGCCTCTAGGCGCGAAGTACTATGCTAGTGTGCTGTGTTTTTCGTAGAAAGTGATATTGAACCCTCCCCCTTTTGTTTAATATTGTTGCATGTTGTGTTTCCGAGGGCGGGCTGGATGGGGCCTGTGTCGAAACACCTTGAGGGCTGGCCCATGACTCAAAGCCGGAGTGTCTCACAGTGAGAATCCCGCCGAAACTACGTCATAGATACCTGTCCCAACTGCGCGTTTACCCTGCGAAGCGGTGTACGTGACTCAAATCACATGCGAAACATGATGAAATGTCTAATTTTAGACACCTGTAATGCGGAGAAGACCCGACTGTTTGGCCAAGTATAAAAGCTCCGAATCGACAAATCCGGGAGAGTTCGCTATTGGTAGTGCTAGAGGAAGGTACTACGCCTGTGGAGAGAGACTGGTGAAGACATCTTGGTGACGTCAGTGTCTACTGTGAGGCGGCAGGCGGCTGGCTACCTTCGGAGCAGTATTGGACGAACCAAGAGGACTGCTGCGGCGGGCTGACGGGCGAAGAAGAGGTACGCGACGGGAGTCGAACCGAAGACCTCAAGAGTGAAGACAGCGGTGCACTCGGGGTGCTGCGCAGCACACGACGATTCATCACCACGGCAGACTATTAAGGTTGTACACTGTCACTACTTGAAATACTGTTGATTGGATATAGGACTGAATTTTATTGTGATTTGTACTGTTTAATTAATTGATGGTAGACATTTTTTGTGCTTTAATTGTCAAAGTTAATTAACGTGTCTGTGACACAGTGGTAATTGTGTGCATAACTAATTGTGTTGTGAGAGTTATAGTTGATTACTGTTTTGTGTATTTCGTAGCTTTGTGAGCTATTAAATCCAGTACTTAATTTAATTCTTTTATTCCTAATTATAAGACCTCTATCCAAAAAGAACTCTTGGGAATTGCCTACAAATAAAGTTTATGTCTCAAACTTGTAACAATATGAATTGTTGCACCTATGATGAGACGGTTTTTTGCTTACTTGGTTAATTTCTTCTTTTCTTCTTTGCTCTGCAACTCAGGCCGTTTTCCAACTGGCAGTATTTGTTAACAAAATGGTCTCGTGACCCGACTTTGAGCACAAAATCTGTGACGTATTTTAGTGTCTTGCGTTTGGTACGCTACCGAATGTTACAAATTACCAAATGCAAAATCCTAAATCGTCGCGATAGGGCAATTTGTAGGAAAATATATAACCTGTAGTATTCTTAATTATGTTTGACATAATAAAACTATTTGTAAACTTCTTCCAAATTCTTTGTTTAGCAGGCGCAAAGTAGGCCTATCGTAATTTTCTGTTTTATAACCGATATACCGTCGTAACGCGCAACATCAAAACAAAAACATTTATCAGTTTCGACAATGGGACGTTAAGCAGCAGGGTAGCAAGTAACAGACAGTCGAGGTGTTGTTCCCATTGGAAGCTTACTAAAAGAAAAACGCAGAACCCCAAATACCGTCTCCAAATGAGTTGGAACGCGTCCTCAGCAACAATCGCTAGCAATGACGTACATCGAACAAAACACTTCAGTTTGTCATACACTACCTCTGTGATAATAATTTAAATATCACATAGTTGTTAGTGTGTTGCGCACTGAGAGTGTTGAATTACACTCAATGAAATGAGAGTGTAACTACGCCGGCGCCAGAGATGACAGAGGATAACTGGGGGAGAGGGTAGGGGGAGACTGCAGTAATCTCGCTGCCGCCAGCTGAAATACCTCATTTCTGTGTAATTTGTCCTCTCGAAATAACGACGGCTCTTGTAAGACACCACCAGCAATTTGCTGCGACCCCCTCCCACCCACTGCTGCAGGCGGGGTTGTGTCTGGTCGATATGCCTACTACGCCCCTTACCATGCGACAAGGACGGTAAGGATGAATACAGGCCAGAAGATGGAAGGGGGGGATAGTCAGTCTTGTTGCGTGTCATTCCACAGACAGACCTGGAGGTGGGGGAGTGGGTTGGAGCGGGGTGGAGAGAGAGCGATGCTTGCTTGTTTTTCCAGAGCGGCACAGCACTCACACTCACTACATATTTCCGGCAACGTCGCAGCCTGCGTACAGTCCGCGCGCCAACTATGAGTACACTCCTTATAACAACTGCATGTTTGACAACTAGCACTAGCACTCTCAAACTAAACTCGTAAGGTGGCCGGATGGCGTGCAGAGCTTCGGCCGATACAAGATTATTTGAAAACTGCTCATCACGCATTGATTAGTAACCTCTACATATAAAACTAGCTGTCCCGTTGTGGCTTTGCCCGCGTGTACTACAGAAAAGAGTAACTTTCAATTACGTATTAACTGAAGGTGTCACTATATTATATGTATATCTTTAATTTGCAAATTACCTTAAATAGATTTGTATATATTTACGTACGCAATCTTTAAAGAAAATAGCATGTATCCTGAAATTACTTTTTAAGTATTTACGTAACATTCATTTTACAGCAAAAAACACCTCGACATCTCAAATGGTTCAAGAGACACGGATGTAAACACGTTTCATAAAATGAAGTGCCCCACTCATTCATTCATTCATCAACGCACAGCGCATACCTCTGGACCTAGAAACGTAAAATTTTCAGCGTAGCTTCTAACGGCGTAGGCACCCAGTAAGGAAGGGTTTTTCGAAAATCTAAAATTAAGGGCGCGATCTACCGCAATTTTCATCGCCGTGTTTTTTATTTTTAATTTGTATCATTTCTTTCTTATTTTAGACACAAAACGTGACTAAATTTGGCTCTTATGAAAAATTTTTTTTTATCTCTCATAGTTTTCTCGTAATAACTTGTAAAAGTAAAAATTTGCATATTTCCGTTTAAGGACTACACTAAAACCAACTGACATATCAAACTGAAAAAATTCACAGTGAATAAATATATCGAAGGCTACAATCTCACGTCCATATAAACCAAGAATGAAAATTGTTTGCAAATAAATAAAATTTCTGAAACTTAAAACTTGAATTTGAACAATTCAATAATTATGTTTTCAAAATACAATAAATATTATTTTGTGGTTAAACATAGCTGAATTTGCAGCCTACAACATCGTTATTCACTGTGATTTTTTTCAGTTTGGTGAGTTGGTTTTAGTGTCGTTCTTAAAACGGAAACATGGAAATTTTGGCTTTAACGAGCCATTACGCAAAAACTATGCGAAATGAAAAAAATTTTATGAGGAAAATTTGGTCACATTTTGTGTCCAAAACAGGAAAAAAATAACCGATATAAATATAAAAATAAAAACATGGTGATCAAAATCCCTTAAAGGGATGAAAAGGGGCAAAATGTGTTTTCGCGAAATCCTCTATAATTCTCTAACTTGATATATATATAGTTAATATTTTTACTTCAAAACATTGCGTAAGCAAATGCTTATTTCATAATTTTTCGAAATTAGGAAATTAAGGGGGTGAAAATCAGTTAAATGTATTTCCAATAAATCCTCTATTTCTCTTAAACCGCTTAAGATATCGAGGTGATCTTTGTATCAGAATGGTGCTCATTAAAATGTCTCAAAAGCAGCTTTACGATTTTTCAAAATTCATCCATGAAAGCCGGAATTTAACATGTTTTCAATTAATCATCCGTATCTTCTGAACCATTGGAGATATAAATGTGGTTTTTTTGCTTTAAAATGAAGCTTACGTAAATACCCTAAAAGTAATTTCAGAATACATGCTCTTTTCTTTAAAGATTGCGTACGTAAATATATACAAACCAATTTGAGGTAATTCGCAAATTAAAGATATACAGATAACATAGTAACATCATCAATTAATACGTAATTATAAGTTGGTACTCCTTTCTATAGTAAACGCGGGCGAAGCCGCAACGGGACAGTAGGTTAAAGTATTGTTGCGTGCCATGTTCCTGGAGGCCAGTGGTCGGCGGCTGTTTCGTAACACCTTGAAGGCTGGCCGATGACTCAAAGCCCGGGTGGCTCATAGTGGAAAACCCGAATAAACTACGTCATAGATACCTGTCCCAACTGCGTCTTAACCCTTCGAGGGCGGCGGACGTGACTGCCAGCACATCCGAAACATGATG